>LKNJ01000705.1:0-86706 GCA_002120245.1 Maccullochella peelii
TAAACTACACAGACATAATACAAGATGACCATATTCTTCACACGCAAAGATATGCAATATAATTAATTACAAAAAACAGAGTATAGCAGCACTTACCGGGAATCGAACCCCTGATCGCCTGCACCAAAGTCAGCGGTCTTACCGCTGTGCTAAACCTGCCGACAGAGGTACAGTTAAATGGAGGTTTGAGGTTACAGGCACACACACACACACCGGTTGCTATGGTGACTGTGACACCCTGAGGGAGTGGAGGGGGGAGGGGCAGACTGATATCAACGAGCTGAATCATAGCTTAATAGCTGAACATCTTGTGACCTGTTTAAAGTTGAAATGGAGTCTGTATGCGGAAGCCATAGCATTTCAAAGTAGAGCAAGTTGAAGAGGGTTCTTCATTGACTTACATTGTAAAATTTATTTGAAAAAAGCTTAATATTTTAAAAAGTATAAAAGTTATAAAGAAGAAAAGTCATAGCACACATGTCCTTAAAGAGCTGAATATTTTGATAGTTGAATGGTTTCTGTAGCTGAAAGTATGCTGAAGNGAGTGAAAATTGTGGAAACGAGAGCAAGTTTAACAGGAATTTTCAAGACGATTTTACAGCTGCCCTACACTCTAGGCGATGATGTCATCCACTCTAGCTTTAAACATTCTGTCCCACACACACCCATTATAAACTCAGAAAACGACTGAAAAAAGCATAAAACTAAAACTGTGATTTATCAAAAACTGTAAAAGATATCAAAAAGTTGAATACAAGTCTAATGGCTGAACATCTTGTGACCTGTTTAAAGTTTAAATGGAGTCTGTAGCTAACAGTATGCGGAAGAAGAAGCATTTCAAAGTAGAGCAAGTTACAGAGGGTTCTCCATTGACTTACATTGTAAATTTTAAAAAGCTTAATATTTTAAAAAGTATAAAATGTATTAAAAAGATAAATACAAGCACACATGTCCTTTAAGAGCTGAACATTTTGATAGTTGAATGGTTTCTGTAGCTGAAGTATGCTGAAGTAGTAGGCCAGCGAAAAACGTACGGAAGTAGAATAAGAAGAAGAAAAATAAACCTTAGGATAACAATAGTGTGAATGCTGAATCAGCATTCCCACTAATAAACCTTAGAATAACAATAGTGGGAATGCTGAATCAGCATTCACACTAATAATAAACCTTAGAATAACAATAGTGGGAATGCTGAATCAGCATTCCCACTAATAAACCTTAGAATAACAATAGTGTGAATGTTGAATCAGCATTCCCACTAATTATACAAAAAAGTAAGAGAGATAAGAGCCTGGGAAGCGACGGATACACAAATGAGTTTTACAAAACCTTCAAGGAAACTCTAAGTTTAATTCTGTGTAAAGTATTCAATTGGATTTTAGAAAAAGAAGTATGGCCTCCCACATGGAACTCTTTTATCATAACTGTATCAAAGGAAGGTAAGGACCACACTGAGTGTGGCTCATACAGACCCATCTCTTTAATAAATGGGGATCAAAATTGTTAACTGCAATTATAGCGGATAGATTATCAAAAATAACCCCATGTTTATTAAATAAAACTGGTTTTGTACCTGGCAGGTTACTCTCAGATAATGTCGACATACTCTGAATTTGTTAGATTTCTCAGCAAAGTCTAAAGAGCAGATGTTAATGTTAAGTCTTGATGCTGAAAAAGCTTTTGACTGACTGTCATGGCATGGTAGATACATGCAAGGCTTTTGGATTTCACAATAAGTTTATAACAGTATTAAAAATAATGTACAGTCAACCAAATGCAAGAGTTATAGTCAACAGAACATTATCTGAAATATTCAGGTTGGAAAGAAGTACAAGGCAAGGTGATCCACTTTCACCACAAATATTTGCATTATGTATGGAACCCCTGGCAGAAATATTAGACAAAATGAAACTATAACTGGAATAACAATTGGAGAAGAACAACATAAATTAGCACTTTATGCAGATGATGTGATGGTGTTCCTAACAAATATCAACAAATCGCTACCATCGTTAATGAAAGAAATAGAAAAATATAGCTCATTTTCAGGTTACAAATGAAATATTCATAAAACAGAAGCAATGACAATAGGAGGGCAAATTGAAAAAGAACTTCAGAAGAAATATCACTTCAAATGGGAATGCACTAAATTGAAATACTTGGGGATTATGATCCCAAAATATTTGGAGGAGATACTTGAAATTAATTATTTAAGATTAACAGATCGGGTTACAGAAGAGCTGAACAGAAACCTATCCATCTCTGAAAAGATCAAATCTATTAAAATGAGTATACTTCCCAAATTCTTGTTTTTGTTTCAAAAATGAAATTAAAAAACGTAAAGAAATTGAAATGGAATTAACACAATCATTAGGTTCAATAATATTCTGTGGACGTCAGAAAGCATTTAGTAAAATAAATAACTATTGTGTCACGAGTACAATTAAAACATGGAGGAGAGTTTGCACGGTAATGAATATAAAGGAAGATGTAATGATTTATTTGAAAGAAATCTCGGGGGATCCAGGATTCAAACCAAATGCAATGCATACAATCTTTAAAACATGGGCTAAAAAAGGATTGGTGAGATTCTGGCAAATGTTCAGTGAACATGAGATGGATTCTTTTGAAAAGATTTCTAAACAGTATAACATACCAAATAATCAGTTTCATAGATACTTGCAAATAAGAAGTTATTTAAAAAGTAAATAAATAAAAGACATACAGAATATTCATCCCCTTTTGAAACATATCATGAACAATTATAATGGAACATTCAAAAATACATTAGGTAATGTGCATAAAACTTTACAACGGAAAGACAAAACAACAATCGGTACTATGAAGACAAAATGGGAAGAAGAGTTGGGAACACAAATAACAGATGGAAAGAGATGTTTAATGAAATCCACAAAACTACCAATTGCTTATTTTGGACAGAATTTGCTTGGAAAATAAATATGAGATACTTTTTGACCCCAGAAATAATTTCTAAATATAAAAAAAGATTAAGCTCTCAGTGCTGGAGGAACTGTGGTGAAAGTAATGCAAATTATTTACATATATTTTATTCATGCAAATTATTAAATACCTTTTGGTCAGAAGTTCTTAAGTTTATAGAAGAGGTTTTTAAAAAACTTCTGTATTTAAAAGCAGAACATATACTGGGAAAACCGCCAAGTGCTCTTAGTCAAGAAGAAAAGAGTGGAAAAAACCCAAACCCCCAGATTTAATAAAATGGAAAAGTACAATTTATGAAGTACAACGTATGGAGAAAGTGACTCACAAAGTAAGGAATAAGGAAGATGTTGAGAAAAGGTGTTTTTTATATGACATATATATATATATACATACATACACACACACACATACATATATGTGTGATTGTATTTAATGTACAGAAATGTCATATATATTTGTCATATCGCCCCCCCTTTTTTTAAATGTATTTACTTTTATTTATTATTATTATCATTAATTATTATTATGATTATTATTATTATTACACCTATTTATGTATATATTTGTTTATTGGTTGTTTTGTTTTATACTTATGGTTTGATTTAAAATTTTGACCACAAATTTTCTTTATAACGGATTGTAAATTTGGAAGCAGCAAAGCTGCATAAATGAAAATAGTTTGGAAAAAATAAAGTATGAAAAAAGAAAATACATTTGAACAACTGGAAAAGACTTTTAAAGACTGCCATTTGCCACCTGAGTTTCCACTGATTCGGCTTCTTGAAGGTCAGAGTTTACATTTTCTCTTATATTTCATTAATTTAATTTAAATTAAATATGAGAGTGCCAGAGAGTGGGCATGTAATGGTTGGTGTATTTCTTCACAAGATTCGTTTGATGAAGCCTGTTTAAACAACAAATTATGTTTCTTTTCTCATGTCCGCTGGTTCTGCTTTTATAAAAGTAAATGTCATCAGAGGGAATATTGAGGGCATGGTATTGAGAAATGTTTGATGTGATAGCTCAAAAATGTGATTAATTACTTTCTCGCACCACGCCGTATTTCTGTCACTCTGAGGAGAAAAGTACTTCCAAGGCCACAGACATTCTTTGCCATCACTGAGTTTTGAATGGAGTTTTTGGACTTTTGAATAAACTAGTAGCTAGTTTGAGAATACATTACATCTTTTGTTGATCCTGTAGGCTTGTGAAACCCAGCCAACATGTTTAAATTACATCTTTGTCTGGTAGTTGAAATATGCATGTGTTGTAGACCCTCTGTGGACCCAATTAGAATCAAATAATACAAACAAAATCCCTAAAGGTACTAATAGTGTGGTTTGGATATTTGTATCTGGAGTGATATTGTGTGCTTTGTCGCCTAAAGCATTTTCACTGCATATATTCTGTAACAATACTTTGGCCTTGCATCATTTACATTTGGGATTGTCCTCTATTGCTTTTTAAATCACTTTTTGGGCTCTGAATCACAACAAACCCAATATCCAAACCTAATGATATATTCAACCCTTAGCTAACAATCTGGCTTTTATAGGACAAATACTGTTACCTTTTTTTATTTGCCTGTTACAGGTTACATTTTCTACTGCACACTTAAACATGTTTTTTTGAGCTGTAAACTAAATGATATGACTGTACTGTGATGAAACACATCAACGCTGGTGTTAATATTGACATTTCTGACCAAATTTCTAAAAATCTGCATTTCATGGGTTGAAAATGGCTCAACGTGTCATCTACTGTTTTAAATCAATAGGCCAATACTGACAGAGTCAACCGGTTGGGAACTATCTACGTTATGAAATTTATATAAAAAATCGGTGTCAGTCAGTCTCCCCCATGTCCCGTGACCCACACACTACGTAGCCACGAGGCCAAGCCTCCTATGTTCCCTTTTGTTCCCTCACTCATTGCATTTTTTAAATATGCTGGGAGAGAGGGTTCTAGTGGAATTTGAGGGCGTAGTTGCACTTTAATGACTTGTTAATAACTTGTTAAACACCCCTCTGGCCTTCCACCAAAACACACCCCAGATAAATAAAAGATTAAGTCTTAATTTAATTTAAAAACATTGAATTTAATGCCCTTATATAAACTCTTCAGGCTGTGGTTAAAGAGTCAAAGAAACTATCAGCATGTATCATCATGAGACTAATAATATAGTTCTACTGGAACTGAATCTATACAACTGGTTATTCAACTGGTCTGTTAATATAAAACAGATGGTCTATTCCACATTGGCGACAGGAAATGTTTACCATTGTTCTGACTGCACTGTGTGGTGATAATTCTTGGTTTTGTCAAGAATTTGGTTTCCATTATGCAATACATTAATTTATGTAGATTATTACAATTTCCAACAGAAAGCACAAAATGAAATTTAAGTTTGATGAGATTTTAGCTGTTGTATTACTGGTTTTGCAAGGAAATGGAAATGTAGTTGCTCCTTTATTTATAAAGAGACACGGCTGAGAGAGATTCTTTAAGACTTGCTTTTGTGATTTCTATATCAATTATTTCATCTGCATGGTTTACTACTGTATATCTATTTTATTTTCATATTGTTCAGTGCACTGTGGGACATAGTTCTGAGTGTCCACTAGCTTGAATGTTCTCATTACCATTTCATCCCATATATTGCTCCACTTTGCCAGTGGACTGTACTCAGCCAGATGTAATTAAAGTGTTTTAATGGGATGATTCCCTCAGAAAGCATTTTGCAGTGATCCTAGTACTAGACCATCAGCAAAATCCAAAGTGTGCATATGTGTGCATTCAAATGCATGTGCGTGTATGCGTGCGTGTGTGTGCTACCAAGTGCAATGCTTAGAGCCAGTGTATTGAGTGTTACAATAGCTGGGCAACTTCACAACCTGAGGTGAGCACACAGTCAAATTTAACTGAGGAAGCTCTTTCTTGTAAATGTGCCATGTCGAGCCTGTCCTCTAACATCAGAGCTGAATGCATGCCCTTTGGTAGGATATTTAAAGGGTGATATTGTTATCTAGAGGGTAAACATACTATCTCATTCATGATCAGAACCTCAAGGACATTTTAACTAGACAGAGATTGAATCCCGGGGTCACTGTGATGGATGCAGTAGCTTCTTTACTGATAACGCACAGTTGTACAACAGCAATGAATTTACACAGCCCTAATTCAATGTGGCATTTTGGTGTCAGGTAGTTTGTATTAACATTCTTTTTTGAAAAGCGTCTACAAACAAAGGATAGCCTGTAACAGCAAAAAGCCACGTTTTGATTTTAAAGGCAGATCTCGAGAATGAAACCAAATACAGAAAAGTTTAACCACAATAATGGACTTCACCACTTTTGAATAACTTCTGACTGAAGTTAGTTTTTGAAAACAGTACTGTCTGACATCTGCCCTTGAAGTCAAATTGATCAGTTTAATTTATATTTTCATGTGCTTGTACTATTGTGGTGGCCTACATTTTATGATCCAGTCACAATCAAGACTACACTATATCTTAAAAAGATCAGAAAGATTTTATGCATTATATGTATCAAATCCATTTCTGTTGCTGAATTTCCCGTTTCATTTACATGTCCAAAAAGATAATTGAGACCTGTCATCAAATGCAAAAATAAACCAACACTATCTGCATATTCATACAGTATGTTTTCCCAACAGCTTCATATAAAAAATACACATATCCTCCCAGGGAGTCATATGAGTAAACAAACATTTAAATCCTTGCAGAAATATGAAATCCTCTCCATTTGCATAAGCTTTTTTTATTTACATTTTGAGATGGCAGAGATCATACCAAATTGGCATGAAAGCCCAGTGAGCCATTTGGGTGCAGCGTTACACTTCAGAGAGCCTTTCAAACCAACCGCCCTCTCATCTCTGCCAATGAATGCTGCATGTCATTAAAACTTCATGCCAAAACACAGGAAGCGACTCAGTAGTTCTATCAAGAGTGAAAATTTGTGACTTGAAATCCACATCAGGCAGGAGAAAAAGACATGGAGAGGAAATGAAAAGAAATAACCACTGAGCTCATCTCTGCAATTGTACCTATTTCATGGCATGAAATATATTCAGTGCTGAAATTGAGTTCAGAGAGACTAAATGGGGCTACAATATGCATGAGAGAAATATTATCCTCATCCTGGGAAAGAAAGGTAAAGCTGATTGCTGGTTAATGGTTGTAAACAGTAGGCAGACCGTAATGTTCACAAGGGTGGTAAATATGATTCTGAAAACATCAGAAATGTATGTTTTCATGTTAAACATTGTCAGAAGGCCAAAAGCCAAAAAGAAAGTCCTACATTTTAATCTTCAGTAAAATGTTATTTTGAGAGTATACTGGGAGATACAATACTAATTTAATCCTCTTTTCTTTTCGGTCTATTGTGTGCTGTGTAAACTTTTCATTTGATCATAAATTGGTTTAAGGAAGAGTTTGGCTTTTTGGCTGTTTCAGGGTTCAATTTGATCTCTAACTGTTGTTTAAAGTTCACATGAAGAGAGAAACTTTGGAGTCAGAGATGGCGAAAGCAGACCTGAATAAAGAGCAATCAGGTCTGACCTGAACCAAACCCTTAAAGCTTGAGAGACAGGGGAGGATAAAGAAGGGAATATGGGGCTGGATGTGACTGGGAAGAGGAAATAGCTTTGATGCCTGCAATCTCAATCTGGTCAATCTGGTCAATCAGCAATCAGAGCGCACTGAAACACTAATGAGGGGTTTCAAGACAGGATTCAGCACCACTGCTGCTGATGCAGATGTGATATGACAGTTAAATCAACTACGGGAGGAACATTCGCTCGGCCTGTGTAGTGCTCTGACGGAGTGAGCTGCAGAGTCTCTCTGATTCAAAGGGGTTATTTGAGAAAGAGCAAATATTTTATTCCTACAGGTATGATACCAGAATCAGAGGAAAGTAGCAGTCAAACAGCCCAGGAGAAGTGATAATAATATACATCACTGATGTGAAAGACCCAATTTTATATCATCCTCAGTCTGTCTGCTAATAGTGGTACTGCAGTATACAGAGCTCATCAAACAGCACAGACTTTTTTATTTTATGTATTTATTCTTTCTTCATCTCAGTTATATGTTGTAACTTAATACTGATTCATGTAATGTAATCATTTTGAATGGAAAAAGAGTTTTGTTAAACCAGTCCTTACATCACACTGTCATAAATGTGCCAGATGAACACACCAGTAACTGGCTTGCTGGCTACAATAGAAATACCCTTGTGTGTAATATAAGCATGGTGGCATCTGTTTGCACGTGTTTTTCTGAGTGTTTGGGGCAAAGAGACTCTCTTGAATAAGCACGAGAAAAGGAAAAACACTGAGAAGAACAGCACAACACTTGTCTCCTTCCTCCACACAGAAACTAGAGTAGATAGTGTTTTAATAAAGCAGCTTGTTGGGGCAGAACGAGAGTCTGCATTGTCTAAGCTTGAAAACAGTGTATGGCGGCTGCCGGAGCAGCGACTCCGCTCCCAGGGCTGCCTCGACAACCCAGCCTAATAACACGGACGGTTAAAACCCACTTTTGCACTCCAAATGGCGGCATCTGTCCCTGGCAGCTGTCCTCGCTTGTGTTTGCATGTGCTCAGGTCAGGCCACCTACCGCAACCTCTTTTGGTTGGCTTGGGGCTCAAACATTACCAGGACTGATGCTTCCAGGACAGGTGAACTGCCTTGGCTGCATCCAGTCATCGCTCAGACTGTTTGATCTACATCATGAGCCCCATGTGTAACGCGGCACTTTCAGCCAGCTCTGCTCAGCAGCAGGCCTCGGTTCAAGCATGAGCAGCTAAACTCTTACAGGGGTCAAACAGATGGGAACGATAGATAGAGGAAATTCATCAGATTAAGCTGATTTGTCAAACAAGATTGATTATCTAATGGTTTTCATCTGACTTGGAAGTCTGTCCAAAATTCTCTTTGGATTGCGCTACTCTTCTTCTAGTTTCCCATGTCAAACTGGAGATGTAATGTACGCAGCTGTATCACCCAGTATTATAATCATCGCCAATTATTGTTTTCTATCCAGTGTTGGTTCCCATCCTTTCATAATTTAGTCAGCCTGTTCTCTATGCGGATCATGTTGACAGCCCAGTTAACAAGGATACATTTCAACTTGGTCAGCTTGTGCATTGTTTAAGGGTGAAACATACAGTATAAGCACTCTCTTGTGATGTGTCCGTGGTGTATGTGGGATCTGTGTTAGAGCATGGACAGTTCACTCACAGGTGTATGAGATAAGTATCTTTGGGCTATCAATGATGTAATAAACACACAGTGTGTATATCTCAACCATATTGCAAGACAAAACCTTGATACTGGAAAATTCTTTTAGGCACTGGATGTCAATGCCAACTTTTTCATTTTAATTTTTTTTCTACAATATCTGGACAATGGGAACTATTGAATGGTACAGGTTCGGAAAGATTGTGGTTGGGGTTAAAACAACACAACACTGTTAGATTGTGACTAGACACGAACCCCAGTCACCTGCATGAAAGTCAGATCCACCACCCATACCTCCATATCCACTTCTTTCCACTTCCCTACATAAAAAGACTTCCTGCAATGGCACTGGACGTAAATCGCAACCTGCAGAAATAATAAATGTAATCTGAGGTATATCTATACTTTTGGGAGAACAATACATTTTCTACACATACGCCAATATTCTGACTGTTCCAAGCGAGAAACTCATGCCACCGTAATGTCTTCCTGTCTTTTGATTTCTTGCCTGTGATTTTACATGGTATTTTCTTTACTGCATGTTGTAGAATGGGAACTTAAGAAAATTGAGATAGCAGACAATCTATATAATTTATATTATATGTATACAATTAGTCAGAGAAAATAATAGAGCATATCAAGCTGCATTTCCATTTATGATGTTGAAATATAAACGTCTGACTGAAAATTAGCATGCTGGCCTGGCCCACTTAATATGCATCCTATCTGATAGGAGATATTATGTGTATGTGCATGGCCACATGTTTGTGTTAACTAGCACAGTTGCATGCCCTTGTTCATGTGTGAGCATGTGCTAGTGATGTGAGGTGAAAAGGTTGTGAATCAACAAAGCTAGTGATCATGAAACCTAATTTACTTATTTTAATGAGATCTTTGCACAAGGTGAATATTTCTGCAAACCAATCCCAGTATTACACAGATGAAATGTAATTGGCTAATTGTCAAAACGTCGTGCAGTCTGTTGCAGCCACATATATCCCATTATTGAGATAGCTGGTGAGAGTGAGAGTGGTAGCAGCATGTGGTGCTGTCCGGGAACACGCAAGCTCTATCTTCCTCGCAGGCCTGCATTAAGAGCTGTCTGTGAGGTCTGATAAGAGACCACAAATTAATGACATTTTAATTACTGAGCCATTTGGATTATCTGCCTTTGTTTTATAACAAGGACAGTAAAATAACCTTTAGGATGCTTGCAGTGGCTCACCGTATCTTTGCAGCCCCTCTGTTCCATAAAAGACAACAATGTAGGGTGCAATGTTAACATATCATGTTAATATCAATCAAAATGAAGGCGTTTGCTGTTAAAAGGAAAACAAGTGGGACAACAGGATACTTATTTGTTATCCAATCAGTAACTTTTCTGTATGTGACAACCTCATTGTCAGCTCTCTGTAATCCGTCACTATCTCCTTTTCCTGTGTTATGATCTCTCTAACTTTTTCATCTTTCACTTGGTTTCACACCTCATCCGACTTCACAAAAATCACACTCTGGCTCCCCCTGCAAATTCTGACATTTCAGCTAACAAGTCCGCAGTTCAAACTCTTCATTAATTTTGTATCACAGTCACTCATCACAAGTATGAACAGCAGTATCATATATCAGAAGTGTCATGAGTGTCCTTCCTCTTTTCCAGGATGGTCGTGAATGTGATGATTCCTGTTTTAAGGTGTTACCTCGAAGTGAATCTGGCCCATTGTTTTCTTCAGGCAGCGCTAGTGTCTTCATGTAGTAGCAATACAACTTTGTGATAAAGCAATGAATGTCCTTTTCAGTTCCCACCTCTCTCTGCCATTTGCAATAACTGTGCCAGCACAAAATGGACTCTGGCCAGTGTATGAGATGTAAAGTGGTTCCTTGTTGTTTTTCATCCTCTCGTCATGTTTTTTTTTAGCACTAACACTGAGCTGAATCTATTTTGTGACTTGAAAAAGCCAAAATAGATACTTTACAATACTGTAATTTAGTATTAGATCAATACGCTAATTCAGATATTTTTCTGTGGACTCATTGCAGAGCATATTACTAATGAATTATACTAATTTACTGTAAGTTAGTTAATACTTAAGATTGTTTTTGTCAAATGGCCTTGTTTTTATTGCATATGTTCAGTGCAAATAGATAGATAGATAGATAGATAGAGACTTTATTGATCCCGAGGGAAATTTAGGAATGCATCAGTTAAATCCTTAAATAATTATCCTATTATGGTTGAACAAGGTTGAGCATGACTGTTCTCTGGCTTTTACCAAGTCTCTAGCCGTGCTAGCGGTTTTGTGAAGCTGCATTTAGGCGCAGCAGTGCTTTAAGCTAAATACTAACGTCAGCACGGCAGAATGCTCACAATGACAATGCTAACATGTTGATGTTTTACAGGTATAATGTTAACCATGTTCACCATCTTATGCCGGGCTCAGACTACCTACACAATATCAGCTCAATAATAGCCTGACCTGACAGACGTGGGGTGAAGGGAACCTTCTGATGAAGTGATTTGGCTTTAGAAGAAAGCAAGGGTGGGCTCTGGTTTTTTGTGTCTTTAGGAGTTCAAATGCAGTAAAACCCGTTCACTGAATGAATGAACTGGGAGACATTTTATGATGGCATGAAATCGTTACTTATATGATATTTTTTATAATTCCCCTGTTGTGATGTTTACATTGTAAATATGTATAAGGCATCTAGTGGGGAAAAAGCATCACCTCTTTTCCTTGTATCATCAGAACTGCTTTACCCTGAACGCGTCCAGCTCATCTCCTCTACAGTATCATGGAAGTGAAGACAACGCTCAGAAGTGTTCAGACATGTATCTTGTGATTTTCCTCCATGTAGCCAGAGAGGGCAACGCTGCCAGCATAGCAGACGTTTCATTAGGACATGAAAAAGAAGATGAGGAAAAACCCACATTTGCATAAAAATAACATTAATGAAATAGCAATCAGATGGCGCAGGGCCATGCTGAAAGTGTCATCCTCCTGAGACAAGACCAGGGCTTTCTTTAATTGAAAAGAGAAAGAGGAATAAAACCTTTCAAAGATAAAGATGCACAAGTGCTTTCATCTTTTTTCACTCAATGTTCTCATATTGTCTTTCATTCTTGCTGTTGTTTTTCCCTCCACTCACTTCTTCATTACTTATTTATCTCTTGTTTTTGGCATAGCCTGTTCTGGGATTACTGTGCTGTGAATGGAATGGCTATGAGCTGCTATGTAACTATCTGATGCTGAGAGAGATTTTACCAAAATGCTATAGGCTAGCTTCTACATGTGAATCATGGCAGGAAGGAATTGGTTCTCAGTGGAAGATAAATATATCAGTTTGTGTATGGCCTTAGAAGCATACAATGTCTTAATTAGCTTTATCTGGATTGTACGTGATACGGAGGATGCCAGATGCAAATGATAAGTTAGGAATGATCATTTCTTTTTAAACTGTGCCAAAGTAAACCCAGATGATGCTTATGGGAAAACAAGCTGGAGGAAATTCAAGTGCACACCTTGCTTTAGGGTATTCAGGAGTGTGTTTAAGAATAAGAAAGTGAACATCAGGTGTGTGTGCGTATACGTTTATCTCGCCATGTGAATGCAAGAATACATTCATGCTCATGTGCACTTGAAGAGCACAATGAGCACTCTATTATAATTCTAACATGATTAAAGAACCTTTCGAATTGCAAAATCAATGTCACTGAGTCACCAATGCCACAGAGGGCACATATCATTCATCAGGCAAAATGAGAAGAGGGCTAACGAGCTAGCTGTGGTCTGCTGCGGTATCGCATTGGGCCACATGGTCCTTTAATGCCATAATGAGGAGAAATGGTTGAGGCGTGAAGAGAAGCCAAGTGGTGGGGTGAAGAGGCCACTAATTCCCCTCGTCTGGAACCAGAGATAAGAGGCAGATTAAGATTAACAATGTCCAGCCTGTTGAAAGACTAATTATGAGACACTCTGAGCAGTTGCTAACTTCTGTAGGTAGCACCTCACAGAGGCAGCCTGGAGTTTGTTCACTTGTGGTTTGTATGTGTGTAAGTGTGTATGTGTGTTACACCCCACCCCCCCATCCCCCCGCCTCCATTTTCTCTTTAGTCCTCTGTTCAGAGTCTTCTGATTCTTAGCTAAGCCTCTTTCTTCATAGGTTTCACATGTCAGCTATTTCCACCCTGCCTGGCTTCACACAGTAACTCAACTCCTCTCATCCTCTATTAGAGACACTATATTACTTTTTTAGCTGACAGCCAAGTGTCATTATCAGTACATATCTATCCAGATCCAAAGAAGGTTTTGTTAAGCTTGTTGTTTGTGTCTTATTAATGCAAATACATTTTATTTTGAAAAAGGGAAATCAGGAAGCATTTATGCATTTATTGAACAAGCTGTAAATACAACATTGACACATTATCACCATATAAAGTTCACACGGGAACGTGTTGGCAAACACTTGCCGATGTACACAACCAGCAGACACAGGTCAACATTAGCATTCATTTGGAGTCGTGTTTCAGGCCACCTAGTGTCCAAAATTCACTCTCCTTTTTGCTCTGTGTTGATCTCCACCAACTCCTGAGGGAAACGTCTAGCTCTTTAGTTGCTAAATGCTTCACTATGTTCACCTGCTAGCTGCTAACTGTCTGCTGTTTGGTGCTGGACAGGTAGTTTATCAAAGCTTTTTCTCTGAAAACAGCTGCCTGCTGCAGCTGGAAATGGGTTTATGAGGACAATGAGAATTAACCACAGTAACAACAGTAAATTTGCAGGCTGTAAAACCATAACAATGAGCTGAAAGATGCTAAAGCGCCCCGTAGAGGTGAGGGGAAGTACAGGGTAACAACAAGCGACCCCTTTTACATAAGTAACTAGTAACAATATATAAAAAATTGATTAGAGCAGCTTTAAGAATAGGTCCTCATCTTCAGGCTTAAAGGTTTTCAGCACTCAGAGTTAAATGCTGAGACTGACTAAGAACTTCAAGTTACATATAAGAACCAGTGGTCACCCTTATTTCCATAAAATTAACTTCACTCCAAGGAGTACATACAATTTCTACTGCCAATTAATCTACATCATTAATCTTCTGCAGCTAATTAGAGGCATCACCAAGACCTGTACCAGCTGAGGATAGCTAACACTCTCTACCTGCAGTATCAATCATAAAAACAAAGGAGGACAAATGTGAACCTGCAAGGACTTCTCTGTGGGACTCTGGGAGATGTAAGCAGCTGACTGCTGGGTATACTGTGCTGCTGCTGACATCAGGTTTGTAATTTTTGATCACTGAAGCGATTTTACTGTAGCTTTTGTTGCCTGGCCCAGAACAGAACAACAGATGGAAAGACCTGAGACTTTCCTTTTAAAGCTGTTCTCTGCCGTTAGGCACTAAAGTGCAGCCTCAGACTGCCTTCTGAGCCTGAGGGAGAAGGAGCACGAAGTCGACTGTGGTGGGGTGGGTTGAGGGCTGTTTATACATGCACAATAGCTCCCACAAATATATATATATATATATGTGCTGTATATATATCTGTGTATTCTGTTATGTCAATGTGTTTGTGCTTGTTTAGGTCTATTTAAGGTTGCACAGGCAACAGTACAGTATGGCTCTGTTGAACTGTATATGTAACTGTGAATATCTTAGATTGCTTTTTATATCCAACTTTCCTTTCCCATGCATAATGCATATCTGTCACCTGTGCTCTGTCTGAGCAACTAACTCTCTCTGTATCAAAGAATTTTCTGACCTGTAGAGGACTTCTCTTCAAAACTGGTAGCGTAGACACAAGTACACAAGCACACGGATGCCTGCACAGTAGTAGTTTGATGAGTTCAGTCTAAAGCATCTCGGTTTTTTTTGGGTTTTTTTAGCAATTTCTATTTTTATTTCAGCTTCAGTTGATTTTCCCTCAGCTTCTAGGCTGGCTGTTTTCTTTTTATCTCACTGGTTGATATACAGTACCAAACCCCAGGCTGTGTAACCCCTGTGGGCATTCTCACATGTGTACCAACTGCAACCTACTGCTGCACCATGGTGCACAGTGCATGTACGCTTTTGGTTATTACCATAATTGGATGTGCCAGTGGTTGTGGCTTTACACAAAATGATACAAAATGATACAAAAAATTGATTACAATACAATGCCTTTTTTTCTTAACTGCAAGAAGATTAGTGCAAACATTGCAGTTTCATCACCTTAACTCCCTGTCTCTCATGACTAAGAAGTTAAGCCAGAAACCTTGTCGTTATCGTCGATTCAGATTTAAATAGTCACGTCATATCGGTCACTTTGTCTGCCTACTACCATCTAAAAAACATTGCAAGAATCAGAGGAATAATCTCCAGGGTAGATCTTGAAAAGCTTACCCACACATCCATTTCCAGTGGATTAGATTACTGCAATGGTCTGTTCACAGGGCTATCAAAAAAAGCTCTTCGGCAACAGCAACTAATTCAGAACGCTGCTGCCAGGGTCCTAACAAAAACCAGGAAATAGGACCACATTACACCAGTTCTAAAATTCCTACACTGGCTACCAGTCACACAGAGAATTCAGTTCAAAATCCTGATGTTTGTCTATGAATCACTCTGTGGCTCTGGGCCCAAATACATCTCAGATATGCTTGTGCCATATGCACCTCCTAGAACCCTGAGGACATCTGGGACTCGCCTACTGGTTGTCCCGAGAATTACAACAAAACACACAAGCAGCATTTAGTTATCATGCAACACAAACCTGGAATAACCTCCCAAGTGATATTAGCCCCAAACACTTTTAAGTCAGAACTCTCCTATTTTACATTGCCTACTCCACCCAGTAATGGATAAAAACGTATCTTCTTAACTTAGCTTTGAAATAGCCTTCTTTTTAAATTTTTATTGTACTTTATTTTAATTGTTTTTAATTTAATTGTGCACCTACATGTGGGAGTATTTTCTGTGTTCTTTCATCTTTTTATTCTTACGTATTTAAACTATACTTTTAAATCTAGTGTTTTTTGTGTCGCTTGCCTGTATTTTTGCACTTTTATATTGTAAACCTCTTTATCTTGCTGTATTTTTATTACCCTGTGTAGCACATTAAATTGCCATGGTGTATGAAATGTGCTATACAAAAAAGTTGCCTTGCTTTGCCAGTTGTCTTTGTTATAAGGAAGAAATGTTCTCACAATTACAAGAAAAAAATTCTCAATTCAACAATTTGTTATAAGGTGAAAAATATCATGTAACAAGAAAATGTGAAAAGACAAGAAAGTTAAGAAAGAAGAAGTTAATGAGAAAATTTAAGAGCAGTGTTGCCACTGCTATACTGCAGCAATGAGTGTTTGAATTAACTGATCAAGCCTTCTTTTTAGGGCTAAAACACACAATTAAATGTTGCTCTTGATACTGTGATTAGTATGCAGACGCTATAGGACTGTCTCCACAATTCAAATTCGGTAACAACTACACATGAACATCTCCTTCCTTTCCTTCAAACTTAAGCCATGATTAACTCTACAGGGATTGTTTTTATGTTAAAGGATATTGTGGATTTTTTCTAAACTTTTTCCATGAAGCGTTTTGTAGTTTGTAATATAAATGTAGTTGCTGCTAACTGTAGCATTGCATAGCAACAACCTACATTAAATTCTACAAAGACAACAGCATTGCACATGCTGTTAATCATAAGTTTGGACAGAAACAATTCATAAAAATATGTCCATGGTACATATCATTGTTTAATTTCCACTTTCTGGCATGAGTCAAACTTCATTAATATTATGCTATTTAGTGTAGATGGGCAGTATTGCCATTTCATCGTACACACACTGCTTTAAATTGCTAGCCACAGTGCTGCCTGCACTGTCTGAGCTCCTTTTTCAGTTTGTGCTGTGGAGCCAAACATACGCGTTGCATCCGAGTCAAACAGCGTTGCTCTATGGCACACAAGGATAATTGGTGAATTCTCACAGCCTCCAGCCATGAATTCTGTATGTCAACAAATGAGACTCTGAAGACACTGCCTTATCATGGCTCTCAGCATCTGTGACTGTAAAAACTTCAGCCCAGTTGTTACACATCAAACCATGCTATTTTATGGTTTGGCGGGTGTAGTGGGGTGTTTTCCATAAAGCCATAATAAATGCTCAAAGCTTTAACACATTATTCAATTCTTTAATGTTATTTGCCAACGTCCTAATTCTTCTGTTATACACTGAAAAAACTCTCATAAAGACAAAAGACTTGGCACTTGTCACAACACTTTCTTTAAAACAATGAGAAAATCTGTGCTTGACATGGTCGTGTAATTTCCTGTATCCAGCCAGTTACGCAGTATGCGTCTGAGTCACAAGAACAAATTGTGTGTAAGCGAGATTTTTTATATTTAGTTGCTTTGTTTCCATCTCCTCCTCATTGTTTATTTGGAGGTAGCAGATGCAAACCAGACGGCGGCTATGCTGTTTAAAGAGGAGTCAAAGGATGCGCATGGCTGCTGCTAAAACATCTGAGGAGAAAAAAGGAGGAAAAACCAAACACCTGATCTTAATTTCAGCTCCAGCTGGTCTTCCAGTCATACTGAACAGCTCAGTCACTGCTGCTGGTATCATCGCATGCACACAGAAACACACCCCGCTCACTTATCTCACCCACTTTCCAGCTCAGTGTCTCCCAGCACACCGCACTAAACCCCTCATCATCTAGTGCATTGGTGTGTGGCAGTGATTGGATAATGACTCATATGTAAATACTTGAATATTTAGGCAGAAGTTTTCTTCTCTTCATACTGTAGTAGGTACTGCAGAAGTTAGCACACTGCGTTCTCAGAGCTGGAGTTTCCAGGACAACCTAACACAATGTGACCCATTTTCATGTCTGCTCTTGAATAGAGGCCAGTGATCCAAGCTCAGCAGATGGCATATTTATATTTATTTCACAAATGGTACAAACTTCTAAAGGATCTATTGTGTTATGGGAGGTTTTCATTTGCATCAATTTGAATCAGAAATTGAGTTAAACCGAAATATTTGCTAGAAGTTAGATAAAATATAGCAAAATAGTGGCAAATTATAATTATGGCAGTAAGTGAAGGACAAAATCTGTACAGATTAAAGTCCCTTCATAGTTTTCTCTTATAGTTCTGGCCCATTTTCCTTTGAAGTGATAAAATTCTGCCCATGTACGTCTTTCTGTGACCTAAAGCAGGTCACAGGATTAATTGCCTTGGCAATCCTGGTGATCCCTCTTCCACCTTAAAGTTCTTTAAGTATGGGCATCACACACCTGACTGGAAAGTCATGGTCTGGAAAGACTGAAACCCCCCAAATGAAACACCCAGATGAAAGAAAGAACAGACAAATTAGACATCAGAAAAGCTACAGAATGACATTAGATGACCTGTGCAGCGCAGATACTTCTGAATTCCGGCCCATGCAGGATATTGGATGGTTTGCCTACTCATGTGTGAAAGTATAGAAGAGCTCTGGGGGCTTTAGGAGGAAATGCTTGATGATCCACATCTTGTCGGCCTATAGTTTAGCCTGGCAGCTGCACTGATAAAACAGGTATTTCTTCTTGGGGTCAAATGTCCCGAACTCAAAATACAAGACAATCAATAGAATCATGTTTCTTGTTGGGGAAAAAAAAACCTCACAATATAGTGGTGCCCCAAACGTTTTTTCTTTTCATTATCAATGTCCATGTTGATGATTTAAGAGAAAAAAATCCAAGTTGCATTAGTTCTTTAATCTGGGTGTGTTGCTTTGCAATTTGTTTTCCCATTAACTCTTGTTGATAGGGATTAGGGCCCCTGAACTCAACATCAATGATGTTAAAAGACAAACAGGATCCATTCAAAGATTATTAACAAATGGTAATGTTCTGCATGCTTCTCTTGGAACAGCCCTGACCCTGATTTAAATGTATGTAGCTTGTCCACTACAGCTGATCCTGATTCTGTGACTCTGACCTGGTGTCTTGCCTCCTGGCCATGCTGCAGCATGTTCAATAATGCAGGGCTGGAAGGCAGCAGTGGTGGGGGTGGTGATAGTGGTGGGGGTGAATTAAGAGTGTTCTTCAATACCACTTCACTCCTTCCTAGCAAACAAAGCAAGAGGTGAAGGGATCAGGCAGTAAAAAAGATCTTAACAAACTCAAGACAAAAGACAACATGAGCATAGGGGAAGCCTCCATGTCCAAATATGTGGAGAAAAATATGTGAAGAAACTGATGAAATGTTGACTTAAATCACCAAAAGCATATTTTCTCCCATGTGTGTTTACTCCACAGTCTACTGGAGAAAGTCTGAAAGGGTGCCTTTAAAAAAAAAAAAAAAAAAAAAGTAATTTCCTCTTACCAGACCATCTGAGGTTTAGCTGGAGCTCACTGACCTCGCAGCTGGACTGAGTGGAGGGGGGACTTTAGGGGAAGAGTACTAACACTGAGCATAGCCTGATGCTTTCCAAACTGACCAAAGACCCACTGGGCCTAATCACTACTATTAGGTAGAATATTTACAGCGGATCCACAACTGGAATTTATCACCTGGTGCAAATGCTGTAGCGGGAGACAACAGTTGTTTTTAATGCATTTTAATCAGATTGGTCCAAAAAAGCCATCATCATCGAGTCTGTTTGGATGCAGTTGTTTTGCTTCATTGTCCCATGAATAAAATGGCTTGTTTGGGAGAAAAAGTGTTACCTCAACTCCCACCTCAACAAATCCCTATCCCCATTGAGTCCATCTCACAAGAGGGAAATTTCCAGACTTTAGATGTTTAAATCCATCTGTCCAGCATTCAACTTAAGCGCTCCAATGGAAGAATATTTTTACTTTGAAGCACCGTTGACTTTTACCCAAAGCAACTATTCATGTTCCTTTGCCTATTCATCAATTCACCATTATTAAGTCCATTTCCATTTAACTTATTTTTTTTCCTTTTCAAATAAAATCATTATTAACAGTATCTTTTGTCATGTGGTCTCTCGAGAGAAGACATAAAAGCTGGGATATAGTTCCAGACAGCACTGAAGCACTTTCAGGACTGCTGACTGAAGCACACAATATTTCACTCCCACCGCCACTCCCCAATGAATATCCAAATTTATCAAATGGAAGAATAAAGAGAAAACTTCAGTCCCACACTCCACAGCCACAATTCAGCCAGACTCATCTCAAAAGACAAAAATTCACACTGCCAGAGTGTACAAAGCGTTAGGGTCACCTACTCTGTTCACGACAATAATTAAGTGAATTCAGGTAAAAAGCTGTTATCCCCCAATGATTTTACTTATCAAGTCTTTGGCATTCAAAAATGACAAGAAGTGTGTGGATTGTGGTAAAAGGTAAATATTACAAAACGGTTTCCATTCAGTTTTTTAAAATATATTTATCTATGTAGCATGCCTGCATACAGTGGTGAAAGAAATGTTCAGATCAAGTCTAACTGAAATTAAATTGCATTTGTAATATCTACTAGAGCATATATCTGCTCTGTAAATCACACCATGTCTTCTCAAAGGAGAACAGAGAAAAATAATCAGAAACGACTCCTTTCTTTGCGTTAATTTGTCAGAATACTGTTAGGCCTGGTAGGCTTGGCGTGGTCCTATTCTTCAATACCACTGCTAACAGTCTGTCCATGGCTTAAGCTTCAGTGCAAGTTTGTTTGTCTCTTGTTCCCCTTCCGGAGCTCAGCCCACAGCTGCTGTCAATCCCCCCAAAAAAAGAAGAGCATTTTTGATATTTGCCAAATACCTTTGTTTTGTTTTCTTCAACAATAGGCTACAAAAAGCATGTTGATGCAAAAAGAGATGACTAAATTTGATTTCAATTAAAACAGTACAAGTAAATAAGTACAACCCTTGCATTCAAATTTTTACTTATGTAAAAGTACAGAAGTATTTGCAACAAAATGTGTTAAAAGTATCAAATGTTACAGTTTTTATTATGGATAATGGCCTCTGTCAGTGTTTTACTATTATTGAATTGTTATTTCACATGTATGACTTTAATGTTGTAGAAGGTCGAGGGGAAGCTTATTTTAAGTTTAGGTTTTTGGTATTTTAGTCACAAAACATCATGTTTTATTAGCTGATCATATCTTTCGTTTGTAGAATCCTAATATGCAAAGTAATTAGTAATTATAACTGCCAGATAAATGTTGTGGTAATGTACTTGATAAATGTATATTTCCCTCAGAAATGTAGTGAAGAAGTAGTATGAAGTAGCATAAAATGGAAATACTCAAGTAAAGTACCTCTAAACTGTACTTAAGTACAGTAAATGTACTTAGTTACTTTCCACCATTGTCTGCATATGACATTTTCTGGAAAATAGTGTATTTCTGTAAAAAAACCCAGAAAAACTAAAATCTGCATTTCCGGGTTGTACAATTCAAAAGACTGAAGCTCTGTGGAACCCAACCAATAAAGACACAATCTGAAGATCTGCTGTGCATCTTCAGTGTATGACATCATACTCTGACTTTGTTGCAGCATTGTTACAGCACACATGTGTTTATGTAATGAGACACCGAGTGTAACATTATGCAATGCGCTGCACAGTGGGTGTTTTTCAGTACACAGAGAAGTATACGTCCCCCTCTGCCCCCAGCCCTCTCTTGTTTTCATGCTTCTTTGATGTATTATAAATTGCATTCCTGTGAGAACAGGCATGAAATACAGGTATCAAAGGAACTGTTCAGAATAAACATTTAGTATTATTTTAAAAAAATGGGAATTTAAACAGAAAATGTGATGTTAAGGTATAAAAGGTCAGGAGAGAGACTAGTGCATATGCATTATGAGCATGCATCCACCCACTGCTTTCAACCCGCCTCCTTACTCAAGCTCATTTGTATAAAGAGGGCAAATGTACAGGTGGCGCATCATGTGTCCAATGGTGCTATCTGCTGTTCACTGAGTCACACTGCACCTAATTACATACTACTTGGATGTTAAAATGCCTGTGGGAGAAAAAGGAAACAAAACACATCCTGACAAAATGTTAACTTCAGTATCAGATAGATACTGTCCAGGGATTTTTATCTCACCTGTCAAATTAAATTTAATATCACATTGATTCAAACTGCACATCATACTATTTTAGCCAGAGAGAGCTGCAGAGCTACAACTACTACTTAAAAAGAAACCTCCTTATTGTTGCAGCCCTGTTTTGCATGTTTTTTCAAAGATTTCCACATAACATGATCCAGTGTTGCATTGTATAATCTACGTCTATTTTTAGTAAAACTATCTTTTGTATACATGGCCCAATTTCCACACAGGGATCATGGCAACTTAACCATATCTTATGCTGGAAGGCTTTTCATAAACAAGCAAACTCCATACTATAACACTGACTTGTAGATACTGTATTTGTACTATAGAAGGTATTTTTTTCTTAAAGGATACAGTAAGTTCAGACAAGGGCAATTTATTTAAGCATGTATTGTTATCTGCTTAATTTAGAAGAATAAAAGCCTTGTTCTGGGTCCATTAACTGTACAGACAGCTCCACCTGCTGTTTAGACTTTATTTATTATCCACAGCAGTTCTGTTAAGGTGTTTGTTGAACGACAAATGGGGCAGAATGGATATCTTGTCTTGGATGAATCTACTACATCTTTCTTTCTTCCAGAGCCTTTAAATGCATTATCGTTTTGGAAGGCGATAAAGGAGCTGGGTGCTGGCAACATGGCAAACATCTTATTCAGTGGAGAGCATCAGTCCTTGATTTATCATAACACATACAGCCCTAAATGGTCTGTTGTTTAACACCTCTCGCTCCCCTCCTTGTTCTCTACACGTTCTTTATGTTATCTTATGTCTCAGTGCCTGAATGTGGGGGTGGTCCCACCCCATTACCAGCCCCCGAGGAGATGAACGATATCCCTATGGTGATATCCATCATGGCATTGGCCCTTGAGAGACTAATAAGAGGAGGAAAAAACTGGGGCACCTGGAGGGTACAGTGATTGATGATGTGCTGAGGTCAATGTGACCAGCCAATCATAGCTCAATAAGGCCAGCACAAAGCAGGAACGTCTCAGGCTGAATTCTGCATGGGTGAAAAAGAGATGTTGTCAGGGTGTAACAGTTTAATTTATATGTGGTTATTCCCATGTTTGGACCTGCAGCAAGTCAAAATGGTGTCACCATCACACGTGAAGACGCATATCTGCAGGAAACTAATGCCCATGGTGGAAGGGATGAAACACATTTACCTGCATTCACACAGCTGTCTACTTCCTGCTGCATGTAACTCACAGGGTGTCTGTGATTTCCTGTCATTTGCCTGTTCAAACAAAGAGGACCTAACGTTTGCTATGAGGAACAAGTGTCTGTGTCTACGCTGTGACAACCTTCTCCTCAAAGTAATTCTTCAGCAAATGCAAGTATTCCTTTTTCTTTAAAAAAATAATACATCTTGACTGGTGGATAAAGCAGGTTCACTCATTCTTCCTTTTCTGAAACCTTTCATGTAATTTGGCTGAAGTTTTCTTCACTTCAAAAGTCGCCTGAGTCCGTCCTCCTTTCATTAATAGTCTTGGTAGTGTACGGGGAGATAAAAGGTCCAGTGAAACCTTGTATTGCGTGCCCCGGCTTTCCCAGTAGGAAGAATGTTGGTACACAGAGATAGTCAATATTGACCCAAGTTTCCCGCTTTCACCTTCACTGAATGATACTGATTGTCTTTGACCTATGACCTTCCTTACACTTTTGTTTGAATGGTCGCAAACTCTGCTAACTGTGAACTTTAACTTTGTGCTTGTGCACTGGGCTGGTCTGCAGAAGCCATGAATGGATTGCAAAAGTAGAAGGTAATAGAAGAGGGTGCAAGCAGGGTGACTGCATTTTGTTTAATATGTAGATTACAAGTTGATACATTGTTTGTGTGTGCAACGCAATTCTACATTTTTGATTAATGGCATACAAATTTTTCATCTTTTGTAATATACTGTAGGTATGTTTTATAGAGAAATCACTGATTCTTATTTAAGGACTAATGCAAACATCACATCCATAATAATAATTGTTGCTCAGTGTATATACACAGTACTACCGTCTGAGTGAGAATTTAATTCATATTAAAGACTAAAGATGCCTCATTGTTCTATCATTTTGAGAAGCTTTGTGCAAAAATACGCAAATCAGTTATTTCACAGTAGTTTGAAATCATTAGGAGTCGTATAATGACCTGTTTATTAAGAGTAATTGAGTACAATTTCCCCCCACACCACAAAGCTTGCATGCAACATGCAAGTTCAAAATGTTTGTGTTTGACTTTTGACCCTGGGTAAATGTGAATAGAATGGGCTCATTCATTGAACCTGTCCCACATCATACCCCTGGTGTTTCTCCTCTGCTCCATTACCTCGCACACTGACAGATATAAATTAGTGTGGGACCAAACACACTGAGGCAAAAACTTAGTGGTAGTTAAAATGAGGTTTCAGGGATTCTAACACCAGCTTATTTTCAGCAACTTCTCTGCCCAGGGCATTTCTCCACATGATGAGGGCAGTATGTCCAAAGAGACTCCGAGGAGCTACTTTACATTCTACAAATTGCAATTTTCTTTGGTCAGCAGAAATAATGTTCTTGCAATATATGTAAATGGTATTGTATGATTGTCAGTATATGTGGTAAAAGAAACACTCAGGACAGGCCCATCTGTTGTTATACAGTTAACCTGGTCTAAGAAGCATTAAAAATTCTTCTGCTGCTTTATGTTCATGTATTCCTCTCATGTCCACTTGCTTTTTCTTTGCTTTCTTATGACAGTAGTTATATATATTTCAGCACAGGGGATTATTGTGGCCTTTGATGATAGCAGAAAAAGTAGTTTCCATTGCTCTGGGTTCTATCTTAGGAGAGAAAACAAGCTAGTGCTGTTCAATCGACCTGTCAAAAAATACCATAAAACCATAGATAATCCTTACGAGAATTCACCCAGAAAAAAAGATAGGGTTGGTGTCGTCCCTGTATCAGAGACTTCTGCCGTGTATTCTGTCGACTCCCCCCCGCTTTTCCCACACCGTCTGAGGAGAGAAAAGAAGGGCAAAAACAAAAGATAAGTGCTTTTGAGATCCATTTTTAAACTAACATACCAGATGTGCTCTCTCTCTGCTTTTTTGCCTTGAGAGACTTCTTTTCACCTTGTGAAGCTGTTTTCAGAAAACTCCAGAGTTCTACAATCCATGAAACTTCTCAAAACCGGACCCATCATCAGGTGCACACATGGGAAATCAAATGCTACCATCCATTCCAGCTGCTTCCTCCCTCCGTTTGAAAAATGTGTGCAGGAGCCTCTCAACAGTATGAAATTACTCCCCTGGGTGGGCAGAGAAAAGGCAGTCAGCCAAAGAATGTCACCTGGATTCCACTCAATGTCCTCTCATTTGTCACGACTCTCCTGCACAGCACAGGCACAACTTACAGAAATGTCATTTTTTTTGTGGTGCACTATAAACTGTTGTTGCTGATGCTGTTTTTCGTTGTCATGTTGAGAAACAACCTTGTAGCCTTCGGGATTGTTTTGCCAAGGATCCTTGTCCATGCTCTCAGTTCCACTAACAATTTAGCAGTATCTTGAAATAGCTCTCTCCTCAGCTTTGTACGTTTACTTTTACAGTGAGTTAACTCTTTTTTTCCTTTTAACTTTATAGATATGTAATAGGAAAGCAAGATACGCATATTATTATTGATTATTTCCCTATTGTGAGGACTGAAAATGCTTCCTTTTATGTGCACATTATTACAACAAGTCCTTTAGAAAAATCTGGACATATATATAATATATATAAACAAAATGAAAATGCAAAGGGGTGGATGACAGAAATGGGAGAAAGAAAGCAAGTGTTTTTGTGGCAGACTGAGTCTGATTGGTATGAATGTCACATTGTGCCCGAGGAGTGTGAAGGAGAGTCATTATATTCACAGAGGAAGCAGGGGAGGGTCTCTTTTTGAACTCTCTGCATTTGTTTTGAAGTTTGCTTCCAATTATGATGATTAAGTCACTTCCTCAGGGTAACATTTGGTATTTAATGTGAACATGTCACACACACTTTCAAAGCTGGTGCACATTTGTTCTGGACTGCATTCTGCAACTTTTTTGTCTTAGTTTTATGAAGTAGGCTTCAAATATTAACTGCATCAGATTAGAACACATTTCTATACAATTACATACATAGTACCTATATTTACCTATAAGGATATTCTCTCATGTTGATTATGTCAGAAAAATAGTTGGACAGATTTCACAAAGGGTGTTAAGCAGTACACATGTGTCATTTCTGCGTGATGGGCGTTACTGTGAAGTCAGATTCTCTCATCGCTAATAAAACTGCACTGCGTGTCTTCTGCCTTGAACTGGCACACAGCTGAATCCACACAGTCTTTATGGGCTGTGCTTGCGTCACCGTTAAACACCACTCACGTGTGCTCTGTGTATACGTGCAGTATGTGTGTTAAGATAATCAGATAAGCTTGTTTTACTAAACGCTGTACATACTGTATACATAATATATGTTCACAGCTTTGAAAATCCTGTGGATTTTTTCCTTTTCAATTTTGTGCTGCCTACATGCTGGTATTTTCTGATTTATTAGCACATGGCAGAACAGAGGGTTAAATTGTTGTAGGGAAAAGTGTGCGTGCGTGTGTGTGTTTGTTTTAGTGCTCGCTTCTTCAAGATGTTTGACAAAAAGGATTTGGTGTTAGGGTTAAAGTTCAATTTAAATTCAAGTGAGGGATAAGGTAAGGAATTGTGGGCATACATCACATCAATGAGTGTCCTCCCTGTGAGGACCTCTGAATAATACAAACTTGTGTGTGTGTGTGTGTGTGTGTGTGTCTGTGATGCAATGTTAAATCTATGCATGAATGTGTCACTGGCTTTGTGTCTCAGTGTGCATGTCTATGTTTGCGCTGTGGCCTGTCTGTGCAGTCGTGGAGCCTTGTCGAGCTTTTCTGTTGGTGTTTTACTGGCTGTCACTACAGTGATCCATCTTGACTCCACACCCAGCTGCCGATTTGCCGCAAGCTATGCAGGGAATTTGCTCAAGGAATTACGCTAGGGGTTTAAGCCGGAATCTGAATTACAAACGATATTATTACATTTGAGCAACAGAATGACCAATATTTTTGTTATTTGAGTAGGCTTTCATGAATGAGTGCTGTATCTTTTGCTGGGAAAGGATCTACAATAATATGGTTAATCGATGGAAAATAAACATAATTGCTGCTAGTTAAAGTCAATGTCAGAAATGTATAAGAATTTGTGGTCTATGATGAAAGGAAAACACAACTTTGCTGAAGTCTGCTTACTAAAAACTGCCTTGCATGTAGTCAAAAAATTTGTTTAGTTTGGTGGGTCGTGAGGAAAATTGAAAAAACTCTCCAAAAGAAATATGAAGGGCGGTAAAAGGTTTTTAGAAAGCTGAAAATGTTTGACTCAGACTGGCAAGTACAGAAAAGGTTCTCTTTGCCTTAATTTCAGACAGACATAATTCCAACAGACAAGAACAACATCACTAAGAAAGACTCTGGATATATATTGTCCTGTTAGACAAAGAACCCAAAGTCTATGGTAAATATAAAGGGTTAATGGTCATTGCACTGCCATACAATATGTTTTACATGCCTTTATACTTCCAAACTGCTGCTTTGCTCTCACAGGATGATGAGGCAGGTTTTGCTCCACAAAAACACTAAAAACATGAGTAGAGTAGTTTTATCACCATGCAAAGGTAATAAAAAGATCTACTCTTTATGCCCCAGGTTTGCGTTGAGTATCTCTTTATGGATCATTGCTTATTCTGGAGTATATATCAGTCTTTATTCTATTTCATTATACATTCACAAACATTTTCCAGGAGAGGAATTCTACAAGCTATAAGTGCAGGCAGCTACTGTGTGAGTTACAGTGTTGGCATAATTACCTAAGATACAGAACAAAAGAAGACATTAATACGGAGCACAGCTGCATGCATTTAACTGCCAACTCTACGATGCTAATGCTCTGGTTTGTAATGCCTCTTATATATACATATATACATACAGTATATATATATACACACACACATATATACATATATACATAAGGTATGTATGTATATATATATATATACATATATACATACAGTATATATATATATATATGTGTGTGTGTGTGTGTGTGTGTGTGTGTTGTACATTTCATTATTCTTCTTTATTGTCATAATTTCCACATTTTATAGAAAGTCTAGATAAACATTGCCAATCCCACGGCCAGGATATATTCTCATTCTGCTCTCCCAGTGATTAACATTACATTGATTACATAGTGTTACACCTTATTTATATTTATATTGTGTCACATCTACAGCAGCTTACATAATCCTCCAAGGGTCTGCAGTAATCAGTGTGGTCTTTATCAGCATGACACAGTGTCAGCTGCATTAATGCACAGTGTTAGTTTAATGATATCAGCCATTACTGCATCATCCAGTCATTAACCAGAGATAGAAGCCACTCGAACTGACAGCTGGGATAAAGGCTTAGAGATAGTCCTTGTGTTAAGCATGGTATATTGTTAACATTAATATAAAGCCTTGGTCAGACCTGCTCTGTTAGTCAGCAGAAGCTAAAATTTTTCTGTGCTGTAATGATGAACGATGTGTTTGGTGCTGTGACACTTAAGTTGACCTGGCTGCTAGAGATCATGTGGGCCATTTAGAGAACCACAGTATATACAGTAGTGACACAACATAAATAATTCACAAGACAATTACCCAACAGGGGCACTGCAATATGTATGAGAAAACCCCAGAGCGAGGCTGTTTGAAGGAATTACAACACATTTTTAAAAGCGTCATTTTGGAACCCATTTACTACACATTCAGGGCAGGTTTACTGCAAGAAGTGAGGAACAATACCACGCTAGTAAAATTTGAAAAAGGAAAAAAAAATGTTTTATTGAGTTGTGTGACAATATAAGCAGGGGTTTTTCATTTTTACTGTATTTTACTTATAACTCCATTTTAAAATGCCATTACATAGTTTTCTGTTGGTTCATTTGTTTTTGATGATGTACTGCATTTTTATTTAAATGCAACAAAACTTTTAAAAGATGTGTTAAGCTACCTGCCTTGTTTTATTAAGTGCTAAAGTGACTGTTATGATCAGGGTCATCTTTTATTTGGGCCATTAGGTTACTGGGTTCAGTTTCGGTGGCGGTAGTAACATTTACTACATTTGGTCCTTTGTAGTAAGTAAGTAACATTGTGAACACATTCCAGCCTCTCAGAATCATTTAACTGATGGCATTTTGAAATTTGCAAGTCAAATCCCAATATTGAGTTGTGTACAAAAAGAGATTGTGCTTCTTGGTTATGGTTACTTTCAAAGCAACCATTTTTTGTCTCCTTTTTCTCTGGTGCTGGAACCAACCAAGCTAATGAGCCAATAACTTGTTAATATGTTTTTTTCAATCTGTCAGAGTTATTTGGTTATGAGAATCTGAAGCCCTGTGGTTTTATTATTATTTTCACTCTACTCTTAGATTTACAATTAACAGAACAGATCTTGTGTGACTTTTGAGTTTTATGTGTATCCAACAATTGTTTTATATTTCTAGGAATGGTTCATGTGTTATAAATAATTCACTTGACTTGCCTTGACATGTTATAGGCTGCATAAAATGTAACTGAGAGCCAGAGGGGGAAAAAACCCATTTTTTTTTTTCCTTTCTGTTTAAAATAAAGCAACACGCTGTTAAGGCTGCAGGATTAGTAAATGGGATGAAACATCAGTCATTGTCAGCATAATAATGATAATCTATAGAGTAGTCCACTGATGATGTCAGTTTGTTGACCAACCTGTGAGATAGCTCAGCTAATTAAGTGTTGTGCCCCTATTAGGCCAGTAGAGGCCAGGGCACAATAATCTGTGCTTGTACTGAGAGGTTATTGTAAATTCAATTAAAAGTATATTTACTGTTATTAATTGTCCTGTCATTACAGTTTTAGTTGGTGACATATAAATAAAGTGTGCTTTATTTTTTAGAACCTGACTGTCTTTATTTCACATGTGTATTTATTTTATGTAATTAATCTTAACTTACATTTATTATGGGGTAATGTATTGGTTGGCACTGTCACCTAACAGCAAAAGGTCCAGGGTTTGAATCCGCCATGTGGAGCTTTTGTGTGACGTTTGCCTGTTCTTCCTGCGTCTATGAAAGTTTACTGCAGGTGCCCCAGTTTCCACCCATAGTCCAAAGACATGCAGCTTAGATGAACTGGAAATTCTAAATTAAAAGCTGTGAATATGACTGCACAGGATAAGTGGGCTCACATGATGGATGGTATATTCATTATTTTTCCAGTAAAGAAAAATCCACCCAAGCTTTTGTATTTTATTTCATGACAGAAGCTTAAATGAGAAGTGTGTGGCAACTGCCCCAACACCTGGTATTCGACCAATTCTACAGCAGACTGCCTTTACCAAATCCTGCAGCACAACATCTGCAGGCTGTCATTAGATGAGGAGTGTTCAGTGCCCCTGCTGTGGAGACTTGAGTTTGAGTTTTCTGTTTGTGCGTCTCATGTAAATTCTTTACGCTGTTAGCTCATATATTAATATATTCCATGTTCAGAAGTACCCCCATGCCAAGTCTAGTTACAGTTTGCAGCATATGGATTATACATGTGAGTTTGTACAGGAATGCACAGCATGTCAGCAACACCGACAATTAAAGTAAGCTACGGTACGCTACAACATTTAGCCAGACAATATACTTATACTCATACAGTGAGTCAATTTGCATTGCACAGTAGCTATGTGTAGTTTCCTTGGCAATGGACAGAGGCCATTAGTGGGCAGGGAGAGTCCAGGAAGAGCTGTAAGATTTGATTTGCTGGAACAGTAACAGTAAGGACCACTGCAGACTGCTTATGCAGAGTTCACTTGCAAATACAGGCACAATTCTTAAAATGAATAATTAAGACTTTAGAATGAATTGGTAAAAATATTTGTTTGTACTTGGCCTGCTCTGATCTAACCCCAGATAACCACAGAACATTATCAGATAAAGACAAATCTCAGGTGTCCCTCCCTTGCAGCCTTAAATGCTTGAGGAAGCATATGGGACCCCTCAGAAATAAGTGGTACCAAATGTTTTTTCCCCATTTTTTGTAACAATGGGTCAGTGTTGAGCAGAATCATTTGCAGCAGCGCAGCAGAGCAGCAGTTGTTTCTCAAGCTATGATCCAAGGCAACAAATCTTAAAAACTAAAAGAGCCCCTCCATCATCAATTAGTTGGCATCAATGGGCTTACATGACAATTCAAAACATTTGCACGAGACAAACTATTCAGCAAATCATATATTTATGTGTCCATAGGTTTCATTTTCTTTTGTGCACATTGATTCATTCCAAATCTATAAAAGGATGGAATATCGATCTAAAGGCTTCAGACATGGCTATCTGTCATTTCTTTACATTTTGAGTAGATAGCCATCATACTTATTATGCTCTTACATTTTCAGTTGTCAGCACATTTTAAACATTATTCAAGGAATACTCCTTATATATTTTTACCCATATGTTACCTATTAAAGTTTGACCTCTTCAGCTACCTGGATGCAGGAGATGCACATTATAGCACTGATGGTGCAGTAGATGACAGGACTTCTGGGTTACGTAATCTCACTGAGGGCTGCTGGGATCCACTTGTTATTGAAAGCAAATGTGGGCCTCCCTCACAGCGAAGGAGCTCATGCTGAGAGTGACTCAGAAAAGACGGACACAGCTATGACCTCAGTGTCTGCTGAATCAGCTTTATGTTACAGATACCATGATCCATTTCATGCCGTCACCTGCTGTGCAAACAGGTTTCTTTTCCCTTGCTGCAGTAGATGTGAAGTCAATAAAAGTCATTGTGGTCAGTATGTAGGATTTCTGTTTGACTTAATCTGATTTGAGGTGCTGTTTCTTTACATTTGAGGGGCCTACGTGTAGCATGGAGAAATCCTTTAAGACCAGAGAATGACCACCATTGTGACCGGCTGTTTCCCATGGAGATAAGTGTCTATGGAGGGGAATTCTGAATTTCTACAATGATCTCTTGTTGTTTGAGTGATGGGGTGGAGGTGGTGAGTGACAAATACTGGTAAAAAGGATCTTGTACACATATAACTACAGTACAGTTTTACAAAAAATGTAGGGATCAACTGAAAGCAGACTCCAACATGAATAAATCTGCAACAAATCAGCATTAATACATTCTGCTAACACAGGAAATTGCCCTTTATGTTTAATTATTTCATACTTCCATTACTGTTTCTGACATACCACTGCTGTGGTTCTGTGCCCGGTGCCATGCACTCAAACTTCATACCTTGTAACATACATTATGTCAAACCACCCTTACATAATGCTAGCATGTGGAGGTGCTGAAATGTCTTGGTTGGAAAAACTATGCACTGCTGTCATAAGCACTGACATAAGAAATAAAAAGTAGGAAATTACATTTTCTACATAAATGGAGCCCAAACTTGGCATAATAGCAACTCACAGCATTTCAGCTTTTACTGACAGATTTCAAACATTAGGGTGCATGTTGTCTTATACACTGAGATAGTGATGGTAACCAAAAGGCACATTCAGAGTTTCCACATTGTGTCAGATGGCTCTAAAATAAAAAGCACCTCCGTATAGCTCACTGACTGTTACCATAACTAACAATGAAACAAGACAGATGACAATACCAGGCTCTAACATCCTGCCTTTCTCTGTTTCTCTCTGACATTTTGTCACCTATACTTCATCACTAATGTATTTAACATTATTGAGCCTGCACAGGTTTTCCAGGACTATGTGTTTTTGTCATATTACTGCCTGTTGGTGGGAAAGGCAGAGGAATAGATGGGAAACAGCTTGATGTTCAGTAGCCAATGAGCTTTATTGCCCGACAGGGAATACAGCATGCACGTGGTCTGGTCCAAGGATTATATAAAGTATAGACCTCAAAGAGGAGAATAATCATATCATCATGAAGGATTTTACTTTCTTTCTTTCAGAGGCTAACTTTACCCGTTGTACATGAGGGATATCTTAATGAATTTCATGAGGTAGCTTCATCCTGTAGTTGCCCCTGTTGTCAGTTTGTGTGCCTTGTTTTCTTCAGCTGCAGCAACTGGTTTATTTTACAAAAACGATGAAAGATTGTTAATATGAGCACAAAGCCAACCTCCACCCATCTTTATCCACCCATTTTGGTTTCACAGTGGTTCTTTGAAGTGAACTGTGGAGCTCTTGCATACTGTATATACCAGCACTACACAAAGAACATTACTGTTCCACACATGGTTATCCAAGTTCTTGATTGCGAGTTCTGCAATTTTTTCCCATGAAAAGAGCAGGTGAGGTGGAATGTGCTGCTGAGTCTCTGCTGCATGTGAGACAAACATGGAGAGACACGGGGGTTTCCCCAGAATTCCTGTCTAAATCTTTTTTTTATATTATCGGCTAAAATTGGCTGAATTTGTATTGCATGCACTTAAACCTATTTTGAAATGCAATGATGGTGGTCCATTGTTATATGATTTCAGCAGAGCCCTGCCACAGAAATGCTGTGTTGTCTTTTAAGTAAATAATTAGCACAGATGTGGTGTGACTGCATTTGCTTACATTTGCCGCTTGCAGCCAATAGAGGCAGCTGACGCAAGCAGTGCATTTGGCCATAGTTTGTAGAAGATATGGGTGGTTGGAACATACTGAGTATACAGATGGACAGAAAAGAAATGAATTATGCTGTGGAGTTGACTGAGAGTAGACTTTAGTGGTTGTCTAGATGCTTTTTCTCTGCCATGGAACCTTGTCACTCTTGGAAATAATTGTAACAGACATGGATTCAAGCTGACTGCAGCCATTGTTCTCTATGATGGACAAAACATAACTTTTTAAAGTATTTTTTGTGGGAAAGGTTTGCCTTTATTAGAGAGACGTCATTATAAAGGGTGAAAGGAAACTACTGTAGAAAAGAGAGAGAAATGGAGGAAGACATCCTGACTTGAACCTGAGACGTTGCAATTATGTTCAGCGTGCTAGGCTCAGGGACAACCAGGACATCCAAACATCAAATAACATTTGATGTTTTATGGCCTACTGGGGCTGTGTATAAAAGTATTTGTTATTATAAAAAGATTGTTTGTTGTCACTTTAAGTTTAATTTAAGTTATATTGACATGTTTGGAAATTGTTTATATCACTATAAGCCCCATTGAAATAAATCATCTTGTTTTCAGTGGGGTCCCAAAGTTATCACACCACATGGTTCATTGGACGCCTTTTGCATTTATTATACTATAAAATTATATCACCAATATTCAGGGACCAAAAGAATATTCTAGGCCATCTTACTGTTTAGATCTCTCTCTGCATCTTTCCCTCTCTTCATCCCTCCATTGATCTCATTACCCTCCTCTGTAGAGAACATGTGGAAGTTATTCTCATGTTGCAGTTGAGACCCTAGAACGGGGAAGCAGCTAGAGGCAGCTGCACATAACGGTGCATAAATGGCAACCAGGCTGATTAAGAACAGAGATACACTCCACCAAGATGTAAACGGTTTCAAGGGCAGGACAGGAGTGAATGAAAAGACTGTTGTATTCAAGACCCCCTGAGTCATGTGTCCAATTTTCATCTCCCTTTGCACCCTTTGCACATATGTTCTGTAGGTGATTTTGTGACACACAGCCCTTTTTAATTATTAAATGAAACTGTAGTAATATTCATCTAATGGTCAAAGGAGGAGAAGGACCAGTGTGCGGGAGGATGTTATGATTAGTGGTAGAGAAGAAAGAGGAGGTGTAAGGGGGCAAAGGTGGATGGGAAACTGACTGTGAGGAAAATGAAAGGGAATGGGCATGAAGAGGGCATTACACAGTGCTGCAATAAAAGAGAGCTGTGACTTTGCCCAGAACACACCAGTGTTGGACAGCTATGGCTGAAATCTGAACTTTCTTGGATCTGAATGCAGAACAAATTTTGGATCATAGCTTCTGTGCTTTATATTTCATTACACTTTGTTTTTTCTTTCTTCAGAAAGAACATATCCTGAACTTTGCACAGAAGGATCCATCTGTGACCTTTAAGTTGACAACAAAAACAGATACAGTGATTCCAGTACGACATATTTCTAATTTGTTGCATTTTGTAGGGAAACAAAGGAACATTATGCAGTAGGTTATGTCACTGCTACAGAACACAGGAGGGCAGATAACTGTGACCAATTTAAAAGTCTCCATTAAACCCACAAGTTCTTGCAAATCTAGGGACCTCAGTGGAAAATAAGAACAGCTGGGCACTGTACCATAACACTGTCCCTGAACCCATTTGAGGTTTCGGGGGTGACCTCCCTGTCTATACTATTGCTTTAGAATTGTAGGGTGGCCCTCAAACCTCGACCCCCTAGCCCACCCCTTGTTCCCTGCACTGGGACTGCTTACAGGCACTCCTATTGAAATAGTGTTTATATAGCAGCATGAAGAGAAAACAAGAGTAAGATATATCTTGTTCAGTAAGTGCAGAGATGGAAGTTTTATGGATACACCCAAATACTGAGGAAATTCAGGGGTTGATATCCACAAAAAATTGTAATTACCAATTCCTGTTGAGTCATTCATTTGCGTGGGTGGGTGGGATGAGTTTTACTGTTAATAATGTTTCTGGGCACTTTATAGCCTGTCTTGTTGTGTAACGTGCGTCAAAGTCTTTATGAGTCATTGACCTTAAACCATCATACTTGACCTTGGAGTGGGATCACAGCCACCCAGATTTTGCAGCAAGTACAACACTGCAGGGCATATGCCTCCTAAGATGCTGGGAAAAGCTCCAGAATTGCTATAAAACCAGTAATGAGAGAAAGCTGAAGTAAAAAATCAGTATTGACTCTTTTACAGTGATAATCTTTGGTTTTAAGCCTTTTTTCTTCTTCTTCTCATTATCCTGTTCATGTACCTCATCTTTCCTTCTACCTTGTTCCCAGATTGAAGCACAGAGGTGGTCAATTATTTTGAGTAAAGAGGCCACAGCATGTGAAGCAGGTTGCCTTGCATGGGAATGTAAATCAACGTCTGACTGAAGGTGGAAGAAGAACAAGAGAGACACAGAGAGACATGGCCTGCAATGATTACACCAGCAATGTTGAGGGATTAATAGAGTTTACAACCATCCCTCCATCCAAGGATTATTTCTTGTCAAACAGGGGTCTGTTCAGCAGGATCGACAAGAGGAGAGGATGGAACAAATCCATTCCTGTCTCATTTCTTCTCTCTTTTCACACTGCTTCCTGTTACACAAAGGGTCCTCTGTGAGAAGGGAGGGTGTGTGGCAGGGGAGGAGGGGTGAGCAGGGAGTTGGGTTGAGGGTGATGGGGGGAACTGTGTTGATGGCTATTTGCTCTGCATAGCTAGACAGATAGCTAACACAACACACAAGACTGTACTCCATTTTATTGAATCTTTAAATTGTAAAACTACAAGCACAATAAACACAAGAATACAAATACATGTTACACCGTAGCAATGAAATACATGCAACATCATTATAACCATCTTAGCATTGCAGTGAGTTAGCCTGGGAATGTATTCCCATCCCTGTGAAATTATTTTGTTTAAACCATTTTCATCTTTTACACGGTTTCCAGAAACTAACATAGATTTACACGTGGTAAGTTACAAATTAGCATAGGCTAGCAGAGGCTTTTGGTGAACTAGCTTAGCAGCGAGTTATACTGTCAAAATCGAGGTTTGGGGAGAATTTTAAAGCTGCAGTACCTCAACTTACCTGTAGGTGTCATTCATTTTAATATCAGCATTTACATTGTGTTTTAGCTTCACTGCCAGAAGATGTGGCACCCACCTTTTAATAAAGATCTAAACTGCCAACTCTAATTGACAATTGACATTAACTGATAATTTACATTATGTCAACTGTCAGTTACAGCGCCAAAGTAGTGAGAACTCATAATACAGCCACAGCTAGTGCTGTGGAGCTCTTTTTCCTCACATATGCAAGGCAACCCAATCAGACTGAACATTGTCTCAGTTTACTGTAATCTAACAGAAATTTACCATTTTTCTGAATGAAACTAATCTTCCAGGGGAATGAAAAGTTCAAATCACTTCCAGAGCTGAATTCTCAGCTGAATTGGCCCTTCTTCTTCTTCTTCTTTTCTTTATTTTTTTAACAACTGTACTCATAACATGTTCCTGTATATTTGGTACTTCAGTTGTTTGTTTTCATGAGAAATCTATGTATGCAACACAATCAATCTGACTTCATTTAATAAATACACAACACACATTTCACTGCACACGTATCACCCTTGTATGCAGCAGTTGTTTAATATTGTATGTTGCATTCGATATCACTTTCGATATGAATCTCAGTATGATTTTCCTATTTGATGTCAGGAACTGAAGTGTGTACAATTCTGCCCATTTTTAAAATGTATTTGATTAATTTTTTTGTGAATTTTTCCAAGTAATTGCTTTCTGAGCTGGAGTACATGGTCACTTGTGTATTTTATATATTTATTTTGTTTAATTTAAGCTTTATGTGAGTGCTACAAGTGAAAGACTCTTCTAGACATCTGCAGAGGCACTCTTCAACAGAGCAGTGGGGGCCTGTACTCATCAGTTTTTCCTTTGTGTTTGGCTCGCTAAATTAGTTTTATGTCTAATCGATTATAAATAAAAGAACTGCTCTGGAGTAATTACTGCTCTCTGTTAAACACACAAATCATACAGTTTATCTTAAGGCCATTTTTCATTCTGTACCATGTGTTGGATGTTCCTTCAAGTCCTAACCTTCAGCCTCCGACAACATATGGTATCTATAACTTTGCCATACTACTGGCTTGGGAGAGATCTACACTATTTCACTTGATGTCTCACTTGCCTGTCCAGCTGTACTGTGAAATGATTCCTCTAAAGCTAAAGATATCCTGGTTAACTGACAGTTTTCATCTCCTTACATGTTAAGTGTGTGTGATTGCCTCAGTAGTTTTTTTACTTTTTTTGATGTTTTTAAGCATGTTATTATTTTGATCATGCTGCACTTGGAGTTTTGACACCATCTGGTTCCAATCTGCAAATGGATGCTAAAAGCCCACTTTTTGTTTTCAAGTGAAATTTAAACATCATGTCAGAGAACTGACTGAAGTTGATGTCTGTCTTTTATTCACAATGCCAGGTGGCTGAGTGACCCCGCCCGTGTCTTTGGCTGGAGCTCCGGTTGGGACCCTGAAGTCTGCATGGATTGTATGACTTTTTATGGCTCCTTAAATCAGTCATGAATACAAAGCACATGTGGCTGTAGTGCTAGCTCCTGGGATATTCATTATATTGGTACGGGTGCAATAATTTGCCATGAATCTATCCAAATTATCTCCCTACATGCTAGCCCTCAATTGTCACTTGATACTGAATTTTCCTCTCAACTAAAGCTGTTTTCAACCACATTCTGGCTTTCAGCATCACTGTGGCTCAACAAGGCATTTCAAAATTCAATGTTTCTCTTTAATTTTTCTTTTAACTCCAACCGTAGATCTCTTTAAATACAATAAACTGGGTGATAATGATTTCACAGCGATAGAAGGAAATTGAGTTAAGAAATTTAAGAAACTATGCAACTTTTACAGTATTTTTGTAGAACTTACAGACATCTCAACAGGTCTAACTTATAGCGTGGTAAGGGTAGTTTATGTATAGATGAGTAATAATGAAGAAAGTAAAGACAGTAATCACTTGGATGGTGGCACATTACAGGACACACTATGAGTATTACAGTAACATTTCTTTGCACTTTTAACACAAGAAAACTAAATGCAGATTGGTTTCCCATAAATGATGGCTCAAATGAATGTACAAATTTCCCAGGGCCACTGTAAATTCTCTAACTGTGCCAGTGTGGTCTGTGAATGCATCCCAGAAAACCTAAAGACAAATGTGTGGGTTTTGACAACATAGTGTAATTACATCTAGGTTTCCATGGCTCTCTTTTGTTTATCTTTATACAGTCTCATCAGTATGGAATTTACAGCTTTCCATTCAAAATATTTAAAGAGACCTACTGTTATTGCTTGAAAGGACCATGCCAGTGGTTTTGCATCTTACAACCCATTTTACCGCAGATCCTGTTACTGCTAACATTTTGCTCTTAAAACATAGTGTACTGCATTAGATTTTTGTTGTTGTGCTTCTCTGACTTTCCTGGTGCTCACTGAGTTCCATTAATTTGAGTACAGTAATAAAATCTGCTTAAAGTGTAACTCCACCCTCAAATTCAGCAAATTTAAATCTTTTATATTTGCTGGGACAAAGGGTTCACAGCAGCATCGATGTGTTTCATCACAGTACAGTCATATAATTTAGTTTACATCTCAAAAAACACTTTTAAGTGTGTGCTACCCCTTTAAACAGATATGAACTTGTTTGAGATAGCAACTCCGTCACAGACTATAATACTCATTTTCACTTTCAACCACATTTTGACAAAATGATGTGTAGGCTTCAGGAAAATGTCAGTTTTGCTGACTAAAATAACTCCACTTTTTGAGTGTGGTTTTAAAGGACACTATTGTCCCACAATGCAATGCACAGTGGTTATGGAGAATCTTCTTATGGTTGGAATAAATGTTAAAAATAGCAACTGGTGGTGCAAGCAATTTCGGCAACACACCAGAAAATGAAAATACAGCAAATAAATGAGCAAGTCATTTTTATCAATGTCTGATGATGCACTTCCTCTTGATAAGTTACAAACTTACAAAGAACAGATTGATTTTAAATGTCTGCAATGCATTACCACACAACGATACTGCCAGTTTGACGAGAATAAAAGCAGACATAATGTTCACTGTGATGGGACATTTGTGATTGGCAAATTTGTGAATTGTCAATTTGGGCTATATAAATAGATAAATAAAACTGACTTGACTATTGTTCATGATTTGTAGTTAATAAGTAAAATAATGCTAAAGCACAACTTTCAGTTTTAAAAACTGTTTAAATGTTGTGAAATCTTGAGGAACACACACATATATCACATTGACAGACTTAGGCATCTCTCACACATATAATTTTGATGACAACTTTCTCATCTTTTCCTCTTTCCTGATTCCTGTAAATGATGGAGACTGTGTGCCTATATTAGAGCCTTGCTCTGTATGACGGTAGCATGGCAATCTCCATGTGTTACTCACTGTGTTATGGCTACCCAGACTCCATTATGTCACCGCAAACACTGGTCAAATGAATCCAGCTGCAGCTTCCAGTTACACCTCACTATGCATTCAGACCATGGGCCCTTTTGTGAGGGGTGACTCATATATACGTATGCTGCTCTGAGTTATGTCCTACTAAGGTACTTTCAGTGTGCAGTTACAGTGTGTGTGTGTGTGTGTGTGTGTGCATGTGTGTTTGTGTGTGCCAACAACACTGCTGCACCCTCTCACTTGTGAAGATTTTACAACATATGACGTTTTAAGAAAAGTTAAGACTAATTATTTCCATTTCAAGCCATCTGCATCTTCACCATAAGAAAAAGTGATAAGTGATAGTGATAAAAATCTCAGCTCATCTTGGTGGCTCCATAAAGATTCAGATTTTCAAACGTCATTGGTGTCACATGTGTTTTCCATGATCCATAATGATACAATGAATTTATTTCTTAAACTCTGTCAAAAACTTAATTGTGGTTGCTGACAGTAAAATCCCCCTGCCAATCTCCAGACACCCAATGGTTAACAACCACCCTTGACAACATGATTGAATAGTATTAGCTGACATATCTGGTGTGATTGCTCAAGATGTGTTACTGCAGTGACTCTCCCACAGTCTTCTGCAGCTGTGGATAGCATGGATACGTACACCCAAGTGGCCCCCGGTGAGAACTTGGCTGCCAAGTGCAAGAAGGCAAACCATCAGATGGAGACAGAACTAAAAGGAAATAGTGAGAGAAGCATACAGTATATATATATATATATATATATACACACAGGTTTTATGTGATGCATCAATATGACTGAAACTTGCGAGGGATCTCAAGACAGATATAACAGTCTTTGGAAAAGTTTGGGTGAATTTATCAGTTCAGAGGACTGATTCTGACTTGGCTTCTATTTATGATGCAAAAAAAAAACCCATCCTCAATCTGTATGTTTGGCAAGATGACTATCAATCTGAAACATTTTTTGGATATAGACAGTGTTGGAAGAGACATTGACATCTTACTCTTACTTTTATTTACTAGTAAGTATGGAAGTAAGTTTATTTGTAAAGCACCTTTCAAGAGCAGAAGTCACATAGTGCTTCACAATAAAATACTGGTTAGTAGCTAGCTGGTGAACATATAGTTGAGCATTTAGCAGCTAAAGAGCCAAATATTCCCCTTAGGAGTTGGTACAGACCAAAAACAGAGCTCGAAGAGAGTGAATATTGGACTTACATTTATCAGATGTCCAAAAACACCACTTCAAATGAATAATAATGTTGCTTTGGAACTGCTAGAAGTGTATAAGCAACTGTTTGCTAACAAGTTTGCCATATCAACTTAAGAGGTCATGATATGTCAATATGCAAATTGTTTCTGCTGCTCCCAAGTGCCCCCAAAAATCTGTTATTGCAGGTTTAAGTAAAAGATCATTTAATAATTCAATTTAGAAATACTTAACTACAACTAAAAGTTCCATATTCATACTTTTACTTAAGTAGACATACAGGATTATTAGCATCAAAATGTACCTATAGTATCAAAAGTAAAGTTACCCATTACGTGGCAGAATGGCTCCTATCTATAACAGTGCCTCATTTTTAAAAGATAATCATGTGCTTTATGCCTGTAAAATCTTGATCTTCAAAGTAACTCTAGCTGTCAGATAAATGCAGTGGTGTAAAAAGTATATTTCTTCCAAAATGTAATGGAGTAGAAGTACAAAGTAGCAGAAGCTCTCAAGTAAAGTACAGTACTAAAGTAAATGTATTTAGTTATAATCCACCACTGGATATTGATATGGTGGTGGGACACCAAAGACAAAAGAGTTAGAAAATAAATAAGGAACATCATAGGTAACATGTGAGACAAAATCAAACAGAAATTCCCATCACACCGAAAAATAAACAATTGAAGCGTCTAGACAGGCATCAGACATCCATCACAAGTTAGATAAAATAAATGTCAAGTTAGGTTATCTGTGGTTTTTGATCTTTTGATCCACTTGGCTGTGAAGAATCATTTGAACCTCTTGGGTTTCTTAACTACTACATTGTGGTTTGTCTGTTTCCGTGTCAAAGCCAGCAGATGGATGACATGTCCCAACGCTGCTGCCACTGTCACCCTGACCACCATTCAGTCCTTGCACACAGAAGAGCCAGAGAAGCCGAGTGAAGGCTAATATGTGTGGAACCATCTCTAATCAGAATCTGATGACAGAGAATATCCATTACAAAACACAACATTAAACATGCTCTTTTTGTTCCTCCCTGATCTGATATGGAAGGGATGAGACTGCAACACACCAGCTGTGTGGCGTCAGTGCTGCTCTGCTCACGTATGTACCCATTCAACACATTTGCTTTCTCATTCCACCCAGCCCTTTTAAAGCCCCAGACTCTCACTTCACTGTTTCATCACTGCCTTATTACCAAACTGTACATTATCCCCACGTCATCTTCAGTAATGTTTATTAGTCTCTAATTGTACTGGTGCAGATAATGAGGAACACATGTTTGGCGGTGGCCAATGTGAACATGTGATAACCCAAGCTTGTTCAGCTTTGACCTTTTCCTGTCCAGACTTATGGAAATATTTATATTAGGGACTCCTAAAGGTCCTGACAGTCATTTTTCAGATGCTACACACCATCCTGCCTTCATGCCTCCGATGGACGGGACCCAGAGAGTTGCTGTATTTTAACAGGAATCATACCACCCGTCCAAGAGCTGGGAGCTCAGCCTGCAGAGAGCCAGCTGTGAATGTGCTTATGGCCCTGAGACTTGGCTCTGAGACAGCAGAGATGTGAAGGAGTCTCTGGGTGGGACTCCTCTCAGCCTTAAGACATTCAATATACATCTATACAGGCCAGCACATTCTGTACTACCAAATGTGCACATATACAGATGCATAAGATTTACAGGATTATGAAACATGCAAAAATGGACACACACATGTTTACTAATGTGATGTGTTTTATATTACTAGCTACATTGCCAAAAACGGAAACGTGGTATCCAAAAATGGAAATGTGGTATCCACGAAGATGCCAAAACTAATCTTCAGTGCTGCTTGTTTTGCAACAGCGACACATGCAAATTTAAACTTGGTTTCCTTATTTCACTTTCTCATCACTAAGGACAGAAATTAATCCCTTGGTGTCTCATACAGGGGAGACATAGTGGTGTCTAACATCACATTTGTGTTTTAAAGCCTTTCTTTCAAGTACACTACATGTTTGAGGTTGTACCTTCTTCTCTGCAATGGCATATTGGCACTCTAGTTCTCATATGAACTGCCAAGCTCTTTCAAATGCAATTATGTTGACTACTCAAATATTTAAAGTTTCGTAATATGGCTTAGATATCTGTTGATGGATTGGCAACACGTGTTACTGTAAGCCATGTAACACATTTTGTTGATTGTACTGGTTTCTTTTATGCCTCCTTCATGCATGCACACTGTATCTATCCTGCACAAGCACTGCTGAAGCTGTTGCAACCTATTCTTCTTTGACTTCCTTTGTCAAGCAGGACTGAATGGGAATATTGTAACACAAAATTCATTTCTTTCAAACACATGTTTGCCAGACTTCCAGTTTCTCACAAATGCCTGTTTGCTGGGAAGGAAGGAAGTGCCCGCCAGCAATCTTGCTGTCAACAGTGAAATTGCTACAATTGGGGACTACATTGGCTTTGATATTCTCAGAGTATGTCGCAGATGCTGCCGTGGTGCAGTAGGTGATTGTTGCTGTGGTTTTAACTCCCAGTCTGTGTCAGGAGTCTCTGTGCCCTCACAAGAGGGCAATGTATGTTTATAATTTCATCCCATCCGAGTACTGAGCCTATGGCCATCTTATGTAAGAGTTGTTTTAATCTCCAGTGATAGTAGGCAAGGGCAGAGGCGATGTGCAGGGCAAGCTGGAACTTTCAAATATACAACAGAGGCCCACCATGTACTCTGCTGAAATCTCGGCGGGGTTTGAAGGATTGACAGACTGGGCAGAGGAGAGAAGAGAGAGACAGAGAAAGAAAACAGTTTGGGTTGTCCCAGCTGTAATAACTCCAGTGATGGAGTAGTCCACAACAGCATCTGCAGCATGTTGCTCCACTCCCAGCCTTGCCATCTTTCAAAGACAATACTGACGGCTGAGAAAACGTTTAGGAGAGACCACACAGGCCCCCTCTGCTCATGGCTGGTCACAAATCCATGTCCTGCCTCCCTAGAGCTGGCTGAGGGGAGGGTGGGTATATAGCTGACTTGGTCTCTTACCTTCTTAGTTACAGATGTTTATAACACAACTTTAAACATATCCAACACAAACATAGGAAGAGAGACAGAGAAAAAAATGTAGCCTCGGATGTATATACAGAACAAATGCTATAGGGAAAAGAAGCAAAAAGGGAAGAGAAGAGAGTAATAAATAAAATAAGCAAAGAAGGACAGGCAAAAGTATGACATGTAGGCAGACCTTCTGTGTACATCATGTTTATGAGCCTTTTACATTTAATGGTCTTGCATCAAAGTGACTACACATCACTTCTATCACAAGTGTGTGTGTGTGTGCATCTCTGTGTGTGTATGGACAGAGGGAAGTGTTCAGGCCATTTACAGAGTTCAGAGTTATGTGTGACAACAAAATATAACTTATGAACATTAATTTTCATTTGTGTAATTGAAGCCTAATAAAGAGACCATAAAACAGAAATAATGAAATGGGGCGTAAAACCAGAATAAATCAGAGTTAATAGAGTGAAAACATAGCAAGGCTGCAAGTCATGGGACAATGGATGTGCTGCAAAATAGATTTTATATTTTAAGATTATGTTTCACTCACTGCCTCTAATGAAGATAAATGCATCTGTTCAATTTCAATGATATTACCTAAGTTGTGTAATTTTTACAGTCTTGCATTCCTGACAGGAATCATCGCAGCTCCACATCAACCTGATAAACATATTACTCTACATAATTATCTGCAGGTTAATTGTCTGGAGATTTGCTGAATCCTTCATTTTCCCAAGGGAGAGGAAGGAGCTTGTCTTAAATAATGTGGCAAAGGGGAGCCAGTAGGGAGGGGGGGAGTGGTCTCAACCATGCTGGGCTACAATAAAAAGCACTTGTCTGGACCTCTGAGGAGCACAAATTTTCCAGTAGCACCACAGGCGGCTGCTGCATAAAGACAGACAGAGAGAGGGACAGCTAGATGAATAAAAATTTAAAGGGAAGAAAAACTGTTCAAGCTATCATTTGGCTTTCCTAAAATATTTAAAGCATTGATAACTTAGTGCAGTTTTTAAGAGCAAAGTTTTATATTTATATTTTTATTGAAAAGAGCCCTGTGTGTGTAAAAAAAGAGAAAATGACGAGTCTGCTGTACATCACACTAATCTCCTTGACCCTGGCTGGCAGTGCATACAGTCAGGTGACTCCCCCAGACATACAAGGTAAGATTAAATTGATGTAAAAAGTTTGATATTTAAGTATGTGAGTGATTGTGTGTGTCTGTTACCACATTTTGGGAATGCATGTGTATGTATGTGCAGCAGTGTTACCGTGCATGGAGGAAAAGAAGAAGAGGAGGATGAGCTGTGTAAAGGACCTGAGCAAAGTGGTACCACAGCTCAGGCTTGTGTAACAACAGTGTCATTGTAGCAGTAGGTAACGGAGTTGTCTCTGGGGTAGCAGACACACACACAGACAGAGTGTGACTCACCATTAACTCATTGACTTGCATGCAGACCACCACAGCATGGACTGGCTGGTGAAAACTATAAATCACCCTGTCATTCACATGCAGTGGCTCACTGCCTGCACAACTGAATGAGGACCACACCATTAATACTACTGATTCTACCCTTAAAATGGGTCACAGGTGCCTCAGTGGCTGAAACTGGGCTAGTAGCTCTTATTCCTTTTTGGGTGTAAATTCTTACTAGAGTGCAAAAATAGTCAAGAATTTCCCACAGTCACATCTTGACCTTTTGTCATTTTTCTGTCATTCTATCTGTTGTCTGTCTTCTTCTTGTAGCAGACAGAAAATGAAAACCCAGAAAGATGTCTTATCAGAGAGCACCTGCACTCCATCATGAGGCTGTTATAATTTAAATTCACACCTGCCAACAGGATGACACACTGAGATGGCTGCTGCAATCGCAAGCTAAGAAATACCAGAATAGATCTATCGCTGTGGTGAAAGAAAAAAAAAGGCTTGTTACAGCAGAAGCTCTCATGTTATATGAGTGATATTTAATACGTGTTCAGCAGCCCTGCAAGCTGACTCAGTAGATGTCAAATTAGGGGTGTCTCAGCTCGCTCTCTTTCAGGACGGGAGGAAATGGTTTGTCTGTGGGGAGAATAGTTTGACTCTGGGAGGAGATTATGCTTTTTTATCCAAACATTGAAATTTCTCCCATTGGCCAGTGATGTCACAGGTGTGTGTCTGTGTGTTTGTGTGTGTCTATACAGTACATGTATATTTAAACATGACCTCACTGTCTGCATTATGTGAATGTGTTGGTTCAGCTCAGGTCAGCTTAATCATTGTTCCATACAGTATAGCTTTTATTAGACATATGAGCAGTGTATTCTCTGTCTGTTCACGGGGCGTTGCCTGACCTACTGACTCACTCTGGCACTGGGAGCTTTTGGAAATCTGCCACAGTAACAGGCACCCTGACAGGAGAGAAGTTAAGATTAACGACCCGCAGCCAAACGTATAGAGCCCCATGCTGAACAGCAGCCAAATTACTCTGTTTTTCCCTGTGAGGTAATAGTCTGTTAAGTCTAATGCTTACTGTAGTTGTTGGTTACTGAGGCTTGGCCCGGTTGCTAGGGCTGAGTGGGAAAAGGAGCTTGGCTGGAAATGGGCTGAGGCTGGGGGCTGAGTTGAAAATGTGTTAAGGCTGGGAGATGAGATGTTGGTGGAGCCATGTTTTGGTACTATTGCATTTGTGTTGATTCACCAAACACTCTGATGATAGTCTACTGTGCATGTGTGCAGAGGATTGCATAAGTGTACCCATGTGAGGGATACACTCCCACACTCTGTGTTTGTGCTTGTTCTATATGGCAGAAAACAGGAAAGAGTTTATTGGAATCAGTGTGTAAGAGTTGGCCTGCTGTGTTTGTCCAGCTGTGCTTGTTAATTCTTTCTCCATACTGACACAAGCGGGCCAGCAGCAGAAGAGAACAAAGCTGTGGGATGTTGGAAAGCATCTCATGTCTAGCTGCTCTGTGAGAGGGTGTGGCACATTGTGCGCACACTGATATAAACATGCAGTGACTGATTTACATCCTTTCATAGAGGAGGGATTTGAGACAATCAAACATTTTGTTCATTAAATAACTTAAAGAGAAAATTATGCTTAGAGGTTTAATAGCATAATTAGACTTTGTAGTTTCAGAATATATAGGTCACTGAGAAGACTTCAGTGTTACAAAGAAGCAGATGGTTACAATCACTTGCTAATACAACCTTTAACAGAGTGAGAGAGAATTGTGCTCAGTCATAAAATGGCAGTAGGTCTTGGCTGCAGCTGCAGAGCTTTTTTTTTTTTTTATCATTCACATGTGCTCATTTATTTCTTTTCAGTGTTTTCATTCCTAGCTGCACTCCACAAAAACTTCAGATAGAAACTGGTCAGAATTATTTGACAACCCATTTTCATGTTGAATGTGACAATTTGGCACCACCTTTGACCCCAGAGACACTTATAGAAATAGGATGTGGTTTGATTTGTGACAAAGAAAAGAAAGGCTCCCTTCTCTTCCTGAAAGGCTAAGTACACATTACAGGCTGTTGCTTTATGAGTGTAGTAGGCCGCACATGGCCGGGGCCACATTCCCCTGTGGGACTGTCTGTCTGCCCGTAACTGCAGGAGCAGGAAAGAGTATTTGAATTACTTTCAACATGCCTGTCTCTCTGTCTGCTACTGCTGTCTCTCAGGCATTATTGCCTTCAAAGTTGCTCCAGAGTGTATATGTCTAAAAGATAGAGTTCTTTATTATGCTTTCATTTATTGATCTATGAGGTATTAGCTTAGTGTGTATACAGTAAATCATTCCAAGCTCTTTTCTCAGCATTATGTTGGCACTGTGATGTGTAATCAATTCCCCCCTTCCATCTCACATTTCAGAATTACAAGCCACATCCAGTGGTTGGTTTTCATCTCTGGATAGAACAGTGTTTCCATAAGACAGTACAATAAACCCCTTTATCCTATCTACTCCAAGTTCACTAGTAAGATTTAGAAGAATTTGGACATTTTAGGCATAAATGTTAGATGGCATTACATCTGGTGAGCTGGTATTGACGTCACCACCACCTTCACGTTTGCCAGGGCTTTTGATGAACAGTTTAGTCATTCTGGATCCCTCAGGTTTCAATCACACTTTATGCAACTGCTACCCACGCAGAGAATTTATGAGGCACGGCGAAGCTGTGAGTCATTCCTCACTGACAGAACGGGCAAAGAGGAAACCCTGTCCAGACTGCTTTTAAACTCTGTACTGCTTTCGAAGACATTAGTAATTAGCAGCGGCAAAAGGGTGTTTCCTAATACCTGTCATCTTGTTGTCAGTCAAGAGGCGAGTGAGGCTACTGGGTGTGGTGACTGGGTAATAGAAGTAGTCTCTGGCACATGAGAAGGTTTGCAGTCTAATAAAACAAATGATAAAATGGAAGAAAAAGTGGCACCAGGTTGGACTGAAAGGTAGATTCGGTCTGTCAGCAGTGTTTCTGCTAATTAAATCCTTCTGCGGGAGAGCTCAATACTAATGATCTGAGCACCACTGAACAAAGTCCAGACACGCGACTACTGTGTGGTTAGAATGGAGGATTGGGACAGTTTAAGCATGGGCTTGATTAGAAGTCGTCTCAGTGTCACTCCTCCATGTACATGTGTGTTGGGGGGCAGGTTATGGATTGATCAGAGAGGAAGGCAGCAAGCCAGTGGCTCTAATTATTTCCTGTATTGCTCATGTGGGAAACGTTTTCTCTGCGGAAGAGCCAGTGACACAGTATTCCAGTCATGGCTCTGGTGTTTCTGCTCAGAGTGAGGCGCCTCAACACAAAAACGCTGGCATCCTCAGTCAGAAAGGAGAGACTGACTGGTTTAGACACAAATCATAAGTAAGTGGGAAGAAAATAAATCAGAAGCAGAGCAGCTCAGGGTTTTTTCAGTGAATACTAGACGTGGCAACGGACACTCAAAGGATGATGTTGAAGCACTGAACCTGGATTCAGCCCAAAAACTACTTTGCTGCATAATAGTTATGTCTGCAGACCACTTAAATCTAAAAATCCAGTTGATTTACTCAGTTATGTAATTACCATATTATCTCACAAGTCCTGTGCACATTGCAGAGTTTGATTCTACCAGCAAAGCTGATTGTTCAAGTCTGTACCTGTGGCGGTGGGGGTCAGGGGTCTTGTACATACATCCATCTGGTGCTTATTATTACATGGCAAGGGCCACCCCTTGCTGGCTGGAGTCTTTTTAACTAAGCAAGCCCTGTGAGATCTAAACATTGGAGGTCAAGGAGATTGTGGGAACCCATGGTGAGACATAAATGACCTGCCTTTTTGAGTTAAAGGGTGGCCTAGTTTGGACAGGGAGGATAGAAAGGGGGTGCACAGAGCAGATAAGCGAAAGAAAGAATAATGATGACAGCTATATTCTGTATATCATTAACTAAATTATCTGCTTACTTTTCCTGTTATTCACATGGCCCTTGACATACTTTACTAACATCAGGTGGAGCGGATGAAAAATAAGCACTTCATTTTGAGGGTTAATGCTGAGGAACCAAAGGTTTATAAGTGCCAGGACTGACAAGAGCAGGAAGCAGACGATTGGCTCAAGGGGCTGAAGACTGGCTCGTGTCCAATACTGTATCTTATGAACCAAATAGGATACCCCCAAACTCTTTGATAGTTTTGTGTGAGAGAATGCCTTTAACTGCAACTGCGTATGTGTATGCATCCGTAGTATAATAATACATACATATAGTACACACATGCCAAAACATGCTGTGTAAAAATTATGTACAAAGAAGAAAGACCAATAAAGAAGGAAGAATTGGGAAAAGCAGCATTTGGACATTTTTCCTTTTTTGATGTTTTCTCAAACAGACTTTTCAGTTTCATGCCAAGTACAAAATCAAAGCAAAAATTTCTGGATGCAATCTTTGGAATCAATGCGTAAAATGCAATTTATATAAACATTACATAATATTTTCCAGTTTAAATCCAAGTATCATAAGTCTAATAACCACCAAACCCCAGTAATGTTTTCCTGTTTTCCAGGTAAGGTTTTTGCTGACCTAGGTGCCAACATCACCCTGCCCTGCCGGCTCCAGTCCAAGGACACTGTGGCCTTTGGTAATATTGGTGTCCGAATCAAATGGACCAAGGTGGCAAATGATGAAGCACTGAATGAGGATGTGCTGCTTTCAATGGGATTCCACAAGAAGACCTATGGAAGGTTCGAGGACCGTGTCTATTTGCAGGAGCTCGACAATGAAGATGCCTCCATTGTAATAACTGACGTCTCCATGGATGACACGGGAAGGTACCGCTGTGAGATCATCAACGGGTTGGAAGACACCATACAAGACGTCGCCTTGGAAGTGCAAGGTGGTGTCACTAATGGTAAATCCATTTTTTTTTTTACATCTCTTTAGAAACTTATGGATGGGCCTTAAAGGATAAGTTGTGATGACATTAGGAGCTCAGTCATTTTATATGTGTCCTTTTTCTGGTTAAAACGCATATTTCAGGATTAATCATCTTCCTCAACAATGTTTTTGTTTCTAGTTATTGCAAACATCCACATTTCCTTTTCTTGTGGAAAAAGAAAAACAAAAGACCAGACAGCTTGTGCTGATTTATCCAAACCACTGTAATAATTCAGTCATGATTACATTTGAAAACAGAATAAATAAACAGAAATACATTTTCCATTTTTTCTGGTCCATATCTTCATATATCTGATTGACTCATCAGATTTTATAATCACTAAATTGTCTTCATTTTAAATTGTGCCATACAAAGATAAACTGCTTTTAATGCAAGTTAGGGTTATTTACATATTTATTCATAGATTCCTGAAACCTTGCATGGTGACACACTAAATCATTGCAGTATGTTAGCACTCTTATGCACCAAAGGGCAGCTCCCACTCACCTTTTGTTGATAGTTTTTCACATTTGTGAAGGATCAATTTGGGTGGAGGCTGGACACGTACATGTCATTTTAGTCAAAAGAAGTGTGAACAGAATTATATCAGCCTTGTGCTACTTTGATGCAGCTGTTAAAATTTGTGAAATTTTAGTAATCATGAAATACAGTTGATAATGTATTGAGGTAAAACTTGGTATAAGGAAGGAACCGTGATGAGTAATATATCAGAGCATGCCTGCAATTAAGTCTGTAGCATCATATACATATTTCCCTTGAACTGGATTGTACTGCTGTGTACATTCACTTTGAATTATTATTTTATTTCTTCTTGTTGGATCCATGCAGTTAAAGCTGAGTACCTTTCTTTGATTTTTAATACAGCAGAACTTAACACCTAGTTTGCATAAGGTGATCTTTTCTTCTATGCAGAAGAGTAGACAAGCACAAAATTAATAAGTTAGCAAACTGACGACATTTTGCAAGCTGCTAGACCTGAAAGACTAATAGGCCATAGAAGACGGAGTCATAGAACATAGAACTAAACATAAACTGATACGTTGACATATTATCACATTCATTAAATCTCTTCTGCCTCACTCAGGGGTTGTGTTCCCATACCACCCCCATGTGGGCCGCTACAACCTGAACTTCCAGGATGCTGTGCAGGCCTGTGTGGATCAGAATGCTACAGTCGCCACCTTTGAGCAGCTGTTTGAGGCCTGGAAGGACGGCTTGAACTGGTGTAATGCTGGCTGGCTGTATGACGGCACAGTACAGTATCCCATCACCAAACCCAGAGAACCTTGTGGTGGCTCCAACAGTCAGCCTGGTGTCAGAAACTATGGCCGCCGTGACAAAAAGAGCCACTATGACGTGTTCTGCTATGCTACTGCTCTTGAGGGTGAGTTTTTGATTCACTGATTCATTATTTTTGTTATTCATTATTCTTGTGGTTGGCTTGTACCAGGTAACACATTGCAATTCATGTGTTATGTATGGCCTTGCTTGGTAGACCGGAGAATATGTAAAAAATAGGAAATATACCCACAGCTGCTTGAATCCTTCTATCAAGACAAAATAGTTCCTCTCCTGATCACCTGTTTGGCTTTCTCTGCTGTCAGGACATTTCTATTGGCTGGTCCAACCCGACAGGCTGACCTTTGATGAGGCTGTGCAGGCATGCTTAGATGATGGTGCAGAGATCGGCAAGGTGAGCCACATGTACGCCGCCTGGAAGCTCGAGGGCTACGATCGCTGCGATGCTGGCTGGTTGGCTGATGGAAGTGTCCGCTACCCCATCTCCAGGCCCCGCAAGAACTGCAGCCCCACAGAAGCTGCAGTGCGCTTTCTTGGATTCCCAAACAAGGGTCAAAAGTCTTATGGCGTCTACTGCTATAAGGATTAGCAGTGAGGGGGTAGATAGGAGTAGGGATGCCCTAACCACCAAAGAGCAGCAACAGCCACAACCAATAAAATAAAGCAGACAAGCTTGGGGTCTTAACTAGCATGAACTCAATACCTTTCTGAAACTGTGATAATCCTTTTTAACTCCTAAAAAAACAAATACTGTCTTTCTTACATGCATATGCAATGAATGACAACATATTTTGTAGCCATTAAGTTTTGTTTTTCTCTAACTGTGCATTCATTAATCTTACACAGACTGTTGTGTATGAGTGATGTGACAGAGACAAGAACTTGACGGTTGTGGAACATTATCTAAGTTTGGTTTGTTCTCCACAGAATGATTGTGTGAAGTTAAAGATTTAGAGCATTATTTTCATGTGCAGATGATATTTGCTGCTTTACAATTTGTCTAAAGAACAAAACAATGTGATATTTTATCCATTTATCAAGACAGTGTCACATCAATGAAAGACCTTACATTGATTACAGTCATGAACACACCTTGGCTACCACTGTTGAGCTATGGATATATACATGTTATATTGCAATAAGTATTCAACTGGATCCCTCTCTAATCAGAGTTGAAGCTTTTATCACCTCTTAAACTGCAGAAAGGTTTTTCAACCTGAGGAGTTCAAATTTACTGTTTAAGAAAATTAATGTAAATGTCTTGATGGACTGTGATCTATTCTGCATTGATAGCTCCCATTAGATCAACTCCCAATTACATTTTTTTTTACATGTTTATAATGTTCTTTTTAAAGATAAAATACAGATTCTGTCACTTGCAGATTATTATTTTTCTGAAGTGCAGTTTTCAGACAACTTATATCAGGCACATGCAAAACAGCCAGATTTCAGGCAGATTGTGAATGCAGAATAAGTACAGACCTTCCCCTTTTGCCATGAACACAACCAAATAATCCTGATTGTCCAACAGTAGCAAGTCCCTAAGATAGACAAGAAATTGAATATTACAGTAGCTAGTAGTACAACTAACAAAATCCACTCTGACTGCTGAGACAGTTTCACAAATTCTTACTGAGGTTATGAGCTGTAAATGGTACATTTCCACTAGTACTCTATTCTTGTAAAGACCTGAGTAATACTGATGATCACTTACACTCCTAAATAAGGATTTGTTGATCATGCTGTAGCGATTGGATCTAAATAAGTGTTTGGGAATAAACAAAAAATCATAATAGTTTCCTGTGGACCACAGTGAGTATTTGGATGTACAGAGCTGGTAATCTAAAGGTGTGCCAAAACCAGAAGATAGCACCCTTTTTAGGTATTAATTACAAAAATAATTTGATATTTTGTGTTTTCCTTTTTGTTTCATTATCCCTTTATACTTTTTCTAACCCTGGGCACTGACATATGGTACTTACTGCAGGTTATATATGATAATATTTGGATGCATTGTTTGAAAAAGCAGAACTTAAAAATGTCTGTCAAGCTTGTGCATTTGTACACACTTGCGCATGAAAAATGGTTAAGGTATTTTTGTATCTTATTGCCATGTACCTTTTTCAACAAAGCAGTTTGAAATAAAGAATACAACTTTTAAATCAATTTTTGAAAGTTTCCCTTTTTCAATAATGAAAATTTTCATTTCCTATGGAACTTAATCAACATGTATTATGTGGAGATACAGAGGTTTAAGCAGAGATTTAAACAGTATTGTTTAAGATGCCAAATTAGGGGCCAAGTATCTGGCATGAACCCATGTTGTTGAGAGGACTTAAGATTAGACTCTTCTCTCATTTTATTCTTTGGCATTTTTTTAATTCAGTGCCAGGTTGCCAGCCTACCACTAAGTTACACAAAGGACCACAGTCTTAAAGAGTGCTTGTAGGAATGCATGGGAATGGGGTCAGATTAATACAGCAGTGACATGCCAGACAAAAGTAAATGTGTGTGATGGTGAAAAGTCCATTAGCAACAGAAGAAAAAGTGATTGTGCAGAACTTTTCACACTTTTTTAAGCATAGAAAATAATATATTATAATGATGTTGAATTCTCAAATAAAACTTGAGGAGAACTATACTGTTACATGCTTGAGGTAAATGCACAAAACATTTATACTTCTACACACTCATACATGGCATAAAGTGAGGGCTTTTTTTTGTTTCTTGGTTTGTTCATCCTGGAAGCAGACAGTAAAATTCATGAGCAATTGCTGTTGTGGACAACCATTGTCTCATTGTTGACTGATTTTGCAGGAGTAATGCTGAACATTTCATTTGGTTTGCTTCTGTGGTTTCAACCAATCAAATGTTGTCTGATGATGCTACATTCCAAACGCTTGTCACTCACAGGAATCCAGATTAAGTAACTTGACAGGAAAATAGCAGGGTAATCAGCGAATGATAGACACTGCATCGGCCTAGTAAGAGTCTGAAGCGCCTGTCAAGCCCAAGAAGCTATCAGGAAAAGCCAGGGTGCATTTCCTTTCCAAAAACAAACCTAGAAAGCTTGTTAAATCCCAAAGAGACCTGGGCTGAGAGGTCTAGGTTTTTCCGCTGATCACCCATGAGACATCTGCATTTCATGAGGCAAGAGTGTAGGTTTTACTCTCGCTGGGGTATCCAGGAGCCGCCTTTAATCACAACCCAAGTCTCCTCTAACGACAGAGTGGGCAGTCACAGTGAAAACCACAGCAACCCCAACTTACACAAAGATTACATCGACCGACTTGATGTTATTACCTTAGTAATGGTGCTTTGTGCTATTAGGCAGTGTCAGTGCGAGAAGGAGGTGCCTCTGGGAAGAGTGGTGAACTTAGCTTCTGTTTTTACACCAAGGAAATTACTCTGCTTCCTTTATGCACCACCATGTAGGCATAAAAAGCATTTGACATTCAAGAGGAGCCACCTACAGCCATGCTATCGACTAAAAGAAACTGTACTGTGGTACACTTCTGCAGGTCCACAGTTCTGCAGCATCAGCCATTTCAGCATATACATCACTTTTCCCTAATCAAGTTCTTCCTCCATATGTTTGGTATAATTCACATTGCCACTTTCTATCTTCTCCCCATGAATGTACCGTCTGTCTATCAAGAGACTTGTATACAAACGTCTTGGCTACCAACATCTTGTGTACCAGTGTACACTGCAATACTGGGACGTTGGTATGATGTTCTACAGAGAGTGATTGTGATTCACAGAATTCTGTGTCAATTCTTCACATTATTTTTGAGTTTCCAGGAGTTGTGTAGGTGCTTTACGGGAGGAAATGAAATATCTTCCCTTTTCCATGTTACTGAGCAGACAAAAACTCATGTTTATGGCTTAGTCTGATAGCACTACCTGCTGGTGAAACCACCGCACTACTTTCTCCATACAAAGTTTACCGTGGTGTAAGAGGACCCAACAACAGGCACACTTTCCAAGCATGCAATAAAGAAATACTGTTAAAAAGTTGCTACTTCATCAAAGCGCTACAAAACAGAAAGAAAAACTATGGACAATTAGACTCTACATTCCACCAAACCTGCATGTCTTTGAAAATTAAGAGGAAACCACAATATCTGGAGAAAACCTACACAAACACAAGGAGAACATGCACAAACACTCAACTCACTCAAACACCATAAAGTGTTCCCAATGCCTTTCCCAAAATGTGTGTAAAAAGTCCAAATTAAATGTAATTAGTATATAATATCCATATATTTTATTTCTTTGGTGATTTAAAGCAAAAGAAAAACAGTTTGATCGCATTTAAAAAAAAATTCACAAACATCCCAGACATTCACATTGTAAAATAAAAAACAAAAAACAAAATGTTATAAATATAAAATGATATTATATGCACGTTAAGGCTGAAACTCACACACACACACACACACACACACACATACACACAAACATTTACAGGCAGACAAAACAAACACATTTTTCCATTAAAAAAATGCTGGAGACACACGTAACCATCCAGAAATATTTTGTTAATGTTACAGAACAACATTATTGCAGCCGATGGGGCCCTCCATATTCTTTGGTCCACTGCTGGCATTAAAGATGTAAAAAGACGTATAAATCCATTGTACCATTAAGTAATTTTTCATCTTCAATGCATCCCATTTAGACAGTCTGTGACTGTGGCTGGTCTCCTGTGCATCATATTTTACCTGTCAGTATAAAACAAGTAAGGAGAACAAGAGCAGCTTGAAAATAAATTATATGCATCTCTGCCTAAACAGCCGTTACGTTCAAGTCTTTTTGAGTGTTTCACAAAATACATTCTCTCAATGGCTGATTCCAATTGACCACAGTAACAGAAAGGTTAAGTGTGCAGAAGAAAAGCATTACATAGAAAACCATCTCAAGCTACAGCACAACAGCAACAGACGAGAGCAAGACTCTTTGGTGTGTAATTATGAACAGCATAACTGTTATTGTAAACATGCTGTAGCAACTAATTATAAGTTATGCACTGGACACACATGAGCAGAAAATACAGACTACTTGAGCCACATTTCCCTTCTTTCATTTTAAAATAACTGGTGGATTTCCATCAGTAGATAAAGGCTTTGTTGGTAAGCACTCTCATATTAAATGGCAAAATATCATACAAAAGAAGTTTTAAAAAATTCTCTCTATAGAAATCTATCCATAAATATTTATTTTGACAAGACATCAATGACATCCAGTGAAAGCTGGAGCTAATGAAAGGTTGTAATTTGGCCATTTGAAAGCTGCCACCACAAAGAAGGCCTCCAGCAGTTAACTGACCGATTAAGTGAAATTTCCCCAGACTTGGGTGTGTTATTAATCTGGAATATGAATAACTAGTACTAAGATTCTACCAATGTAAACAATGAGTCCTTTCCATGATCAATCATTGTCACTGATGCCTCCATTTGTGTTTTGAGAAGCCAAACTTGGATCTCTTGAGATAGAATAAACATAGTAAAAATTTGAGGACTTCATGATCATTAAAATGAAGTCCAGCTTAAAACAGCACGACAACATAATGGATGCCTTTACATGAAACGGCTTTTTTTTTCTATGAATAAGGAACACTTATGGTGATTTTAAATAGCACAGTCAGTGTACAAAGGTATCAGACAACAGTCATGAATGTATTATTTGATAAGCTAAGTTGCAGTTTAAAAAAGAATGATGAGTGTACTTTTTGCTTTTCCAGTAGCCAGCTGAAAGTATTTTATCCATATTGGCATTGTTATAAAACAGTGCCCCTTGATAGGAAAATTCATGTATCAACATCTCTTTAAAAGGCACTTCATAAGATTCCATCGTCATCCAAAATGCAAGAAACATTCAGGTTATCCTCTTGGTTTCTTTGATGAGTTTTCTCTTGTGCTTTTCCTTTGAGAATCCTTTTCTTCTTTCCACACAAGCATCAACCATGTGTTCTCGTCTCGGGGAAGCTGTGCCATGTTAGATGGCAATCACTGCCTCTTCCGCTTATGTTCAGTTCCGTCTCTCCTTCCCCGGTAGCGCTGACGGTGAAAGCGGAAGGGCTCATCCGGCCATCTCTTGAAGTTGTTCATGCTGTAGAGACTATTGTGTTGATGTCTTCTGGTAAAGGACCTCTGATAGCTCGATGCTGTCAGAGATAAACCATATATTAGCTCTAAAAGTTCTATACAGCGGGAGACACGCAGAACAATGCCTGTCTATTGAGAGCAATACTTGCTGTACTTACGATACATGCAGGAGATTTTAGGGCTATCCCATCGTCCATCCCCGCGACAACGGATCGTTGGGATGTGCCTCTGAATAAAGCCTGTCTGGCACTGGTACCTCACCAGCGAGTTGATCTCATATTTCTCGCGCTTCTTACCAAAGGTATGTGCATTTTCCACCAGAGGGGGCTGGCTACAGGCCACTGAGAAGCAGAAGTGACAATAACATTAAAGTGAGGAGATTGTATTTTCTCCTCTCTAAATTCATACATTTAGTAAGGTAAGAGATGATTTGTGCTAAGTCTTTCTACCTGTGCCCTTCTTGCAGGTGAAGGTGAGATGGTAGTTGCAAGGAACATCATTCCACTGGCCGTCCTCATGCCATATCATCACTACGCAATCCTCGCCAGAAGAGAAGAAGCTGTCAGGCTGGTTGGGCCTCCAGTTTTCATATTGCTGAAATAAGAGCAGAGCATAAAGAGATACACATTATGATGGGTTTTGTGTCCTTTCTTTGAATGTAAATGTATCTAATTAACCTCACAGAAACACACAAATTCTAACCCTAACATTTAAGTTTTTTGTAATCATTATAACCTATTTTAGGAGCAGTAGTTATCTATTATATATATTTAGTCTGCCTGATAAAGTGCATGACATTACACTGAAGACGCCAATGGTGTAAAGGTACCAAGTCAGCACATGTATTGTTACTACCACCTACCTCCTTCCACAGATGTGATCCCAAAAATAGAGATCCAGTGCTGTTTTGGCAGCAGTTTCCCATCACTGTGATTTTAATTAATGGCCACAAGATGGAGCAACTGTATGTTTCTAGGAGCCAACAGTGACCTCATCATAGTTCAGCTCTGAGGGACCCTTGCAGGCTCGTATAACAAGGCACAGAAACCAACACATTTATAAGATGGCCTTACTGTATAAACTATGTTCAGGTAACAGCCAGCTACATTACTGTACTGCCAATCTCACATTAAGCCACAGAATCACCAGCTGTAATAGTGGGTAGGGTTTCATGTACAAGTTTCTAAAAGACAGTATTTCTAGTAGTTCTAGTGCACTTTAATTAAGATTATTTTTGAGCAACAATAATCACACTTAACATCACTTCATATAGCAGACATGATCAGTATCCAGGAAATGCTACCAGTACTGTACTAGAGGGCTTCGTGATAATGGAAAACTGTAAGTGTTATGTCATTACATCACAGTCTGCATGCCTAGCATTACATGTGTAATTCTGCAGGCAAAAAATCCACACACACACACACACACACACACACACACACACAGATGTACATTTACACAGTAGTATAGTATACACACAGCTGTAGTGCTGTGGGGCATTCAACAAGGAATTGATGCTACCTGCGGTCTTTCAGCGCATTCCAGGTTCAAACAGTCTCTTCAAAGCTGTGACCCCCCCACCCCCACCCCCAATCCTCAATCCTCCAATCATGCCCTGAGGCTCTGCTACTCTGTTATTACACAAACACACACACCAACTTCCTGCTTAGCTCACTTCCAAGTTAACAAATGGGTCACCCATCAACTACACAGCAGGCCTGCATCCTCCTCAAAATAATCAAACAAACTTTGATCACACACACACACACACACACACACACACACACACACACACACACACACACACACACACACGCACACACAACCATATACACTAACTTGGGTATTTCAGTGCCCTGCTGTTAATATTAATCTTTTTTCCCCCAAATATAAACATTTCACAATTGTTTTAAAGTAGTCTTATTTATTCTATTTAAATCCACTGAAGGTGACCACCCACCCAGACCCCCTGGGCTGCTTCTGTCCATTTTGTTTTTCCGAGCACAGGTGCTGTCCATCTGTGTGTCTGCCTGCCTGTTGGCCCTTCCCCCGGGGGGCTGCCTGCTGGCTGGCCCCTCTGATGCATGTGGGGGTTGTAGGGGGACCATACCTGTCTACGCCTGCCAAACTCCCCTCCACACAGCGTCATTCACACGTTCATCACCTCTCAATCTCTCAGCTGAGCAAGCGTCTCCATAGGCAGCCTTTGCTTATCTTCTAACCCCCAAGCTGTCTCTATGCTTCCCCTATCTCTGGTCCTGGAGGATTATCTTTGAAGTGAGGACATCAATCTGTACAACACGGATGCACATAGTAATTAACCACTTTCCTGTCTAGTGAGGGGGATCTTCAGCGGCTACAACCACTAAAGCAAACATGCTCCCACTTGTGTGCTGTTTTCTAAACACTGCATTTATGAACAGTGTGCATTTCTCTCCCAAGCATATTCTTTTACATTGGATTGTCATCTTCTTGCATTGTTGCAGCTATTGGTTTTCTTGCGCTGGGCTAACATTGATTAAAATGATTCAGTGGTTTGTAACAGCATGTTCTACAGATTTATTACCAGAGCAGTCACTTACCAGGGTGTAGCGAAAGGAAGCAGAGGGGAGAATGTCATGAGAAAGTCACCACAGCCCCTGAAAAGAACGACTCTCCCTAGATGCAGATTGTATCTGTCATCAGCATTTTTTCCAAATATTTATACTGTCTCTGTGCCATGTTTGTTGAGACAAAAATATGTGAGAAAGCAACCTATCTTACCATTGGTCTGCCATCAGTCCAGTGGAAGTCGCTGTCAAACATCTTATCATTCAGGCCGATCCACTGGTAGTCCTGTCCAAGACCTGTCATACAGGATAGAGTGAAACACAGCAGATTGCGTTTCTCTGTTTCCATATGCCCTTTTTAGGACTGTTCAGTTACAGAAAGTGCAAGAGGAAGAGAGAGATAGCGATGGCATTTTCGATTGCCTGAATAATTTTCCTTCATTGACTGTACAACTACATTTGTGTATTTGATGTGGCTTTATATGAGAACTTATTCTGTTTCAATCGTATCATGTAGGTTTCCTAAAGTAGGACTTGAACATATTCCTGTACTTATGATCAATTATCTACAAATGCGATCTTTACTTTACTTACGGTTGACAAACTGTTGCTCCTCGTGGGAGAGAATGCTGGTGAGATGAGCCCCCTGCATGCGACACTCTCTCTCTGCTGTGTCCCAGTTTCTTCTGTGGGGGAAGTACTTGTAGCAGTGGCCCTGAAACTTATGCCAGCCATAGTCACATGTTTCTGTATCTGATGGGACAGACAGATTAACTTCATCATTTTCAAACTTTTAGATGTTACTTTCATCAATGCATCTATTTACCTCACAATATTCATGACATCATCTAATCTATTGTATCTACAGTACTCTTAACACCTGAGTATACTGACCCTTTAGGCCTGCTGTTATCTCTGACTACTGTCTCTAATCAAGATGAAAGAGAAACAACGTGATGGATTAGTTCCTAATGCCCTTAACATCAGCACTATAAGGACGTGGAGACAAAACAAGAAGGAATCCAACTCCGTGCCTACAAGATGTGATTATTAAGATAAAGCAGATTATTCTTCTCAGAGTTCTTCACTGATGTTTATACATGTAAAACCAAATCAGTGAATCAAAATTTCACATTACAGTCAGACTCATTAATGGAGGATGAGGTACGCAGTTGTAAACAGGTCAAATTTATGACAAACCCAGAAACTTGAGAGGCGAGGACGTTTAAAATGGGTTTGGGTGAGGTGCTAAAATGGGTATATATTTTGCATAATTTCACCAAAGATTGGATATTTTCCCAGTCACACCTTGATACCACCCCCATCTTGACCCTATTGATGGTGTGTGTATGTGTGTGTCCCAACATATACTGCAGCAACTCAGTTTACTGTCTGTTTGTTCCTCCCCTCCTCAATCAAGCTTCTAAACATTAACAGACAAAAACAGAGACAGAAACTTTCTCTGGGTTGTTCCTCTCCAAGTTACTTTTTCGCCCTTTGTCCTGGCAAAACTTTCTAACACAGCAGCTGTGTCTGAGTACACAATCTGGGTGTGATTCACTGATGAGTGATCCCAACAAAATTTAGGGTGTAGACACTGGTCAAGAGAAATCAGCCAAGGCAGATGATGCCCTGGGTTCAACACACTTGGGATGAAAGTGGGAAGATGGTAAAATTCATCCACTATATTCCAGAAATGTGTAGATAAGATTGGTTACCTGGAACGTCAGTGTAATTTCCAGTCTAATTGTTTGGTCTTAGATGGAAATATCCAGAAGTGACTTGAAGTCTAGCATACCTGTAGTAAAGTGCACACCACGTTTGACGTGGCAATAATAACCGAATGTCTGAAATAGGGTACACTGAAAATGTGTCAGCTGTCTGTATGTCTGAAACTTGTGCAAACTAAAGCTTGAGGGTGCTTGAAGTAACCCAAGTATTATCAGACATGACAGACCTTTAGGCAATACTAAAAACAGACTGTAAAAAGTGATTGGGGTGATGAGATAAATATGGTGTTTATGACTCAGCTAATGCCTGTGAGAAACCATAGACTTTTCTGGTTTATTTCCCTGGGACTCAGGTAAGTGATACATTAAGTGTCTAAACACATTATCAAATTCAAGACCAGCAATTGTTTATTCTATCATGTCATATGAAATAGGTCATTACGTTGAGTCTAGACAGTTTAGATAGTTGGAACCACTTACAAAATGAATGAAATGAAAAGCTTTTATTAATCTGAACCAGAATATTCAGAAAGAAGTTAGGGAGAAAATCCATCAAATAAACCACAAACTTACCCTCCTCACAATATAGCCCAGAGTAGCTTGGGAGGCACACACATGAGAAGGAAGCCAGCCCATCAACACATGTACCTCCATTGCGGCAAGGGTTTGACTGGCACTCATCCATATCTACATAAGAAACAGACATAATGAATAACAAAAGAAAGCCATAACAATTCCTAGTCCCTACGACAATGAAACTAGTTTTAGGATTAATTTGATGCTTCTTGGGTGAAAGTTAAGGCAATGAGATATTGTGAAAGGAATTCTTGATACACAGTATCCTACCTGTTTCACAGTGATCACCGCTGTAACCAGGAGCACAGCTACATATATAGATGCTGCCACTCTTGTAGCAAGATCCTCCATTCAGACAAATGTTTTCTGAACACAAGTGAACTTCTGTTTAGAGATTGAAAAAAGCAAAATGAAAGTTGTTTTAAATGGAAATTTATTCTGAGCTTACACATGTTGTATTCCAATGAAAGCCATTTGAAGAACTGTACCTGGAATTTCAACAGTCTCACCAATGACGGTGTGCCCCAAATCCAGTCTTGTGTCAGGTAGCGCAGTTATTTCCTCCCCTCTTAGCGGTGGTCCTCCTTCAGTGAGTGATGGAGGTGCAGTTATGTCACTGTCCAGTTTCTCATCTTTCTCAGAAAAAGATGATGGAGTGGTGGCAACAGATGCAACTAATGCTGGCTGGCTTTGTGCTTGACCTAGTGTCATTGTTGTGAACTCTGTATGGGTCATCATGGGTATTTCAGTGTGAGGAGAGACATCTCCCTCAATTTTGCCCACAACCTCTTCTTTCCCAGAGGTGCTATCAATACTAGTGGACTCTATCTTTGAAGCTGTGGTAGCATCTACCTTGAATACAGTCTGAATTTCATCTGGGGACAGAGACTGTTTCTCCATACTGTCCATCTTTGGTTTCTTTGTAGTCATCATCTCTCCAGACACACTCTCAGAACTGTCAACCCCACTTTCAGCCCCAGTGCTAAGGACGGAGGGTGACTTAGTCATGGCAGATAGGAGCTCAGAGGTGATATTCTCAAACTCATCACCGTCCAGTTTAACAGTACTTGGTGTGGACATGCTTTCTTCTGAGCTGCTGGTGCTTTTTGAACCACTCTCAGAAGTAGAGGATTCTGCTGCACCGACGTGAGATGAGGCAGGAGGCAAGAAAGTGATAACTTCTGCTGCTACTACAGGTGACTTGGTTGCCTTTTCTTCTGAGCTACTTTCAGTACTGCTCACTGAGTCAACAGGATGACTCTCAGATGTTTGAGAAACAACAGGTGATGTAGTAATGAACACTGCTACTTCTCTTGTTGTTGTAGTTTCATTGTATTGTGGAACTGATTCAACTTTGCTGGGGTCTGGTGCTTCATAATCTGGGGTCAGATCTTTATCCTCATAAAAACTGTCAACTGGAGCAGGGAATTGGATATTTGTATCTGGAGATGGTTCAATCTTTGCACCACTTGAAACCTGATCAACACTGGGTTCAACTGTCCCATCTTCCACTGAAGCAGATATAGCTTCAGCCACTGAAGAGGTGGTAGACACAGTTGTTAATTCTGTAATCCAGTTTGTTTCATTACTTGAAAACATAGGGCGAGTTGTGGTCAGTGATACATCCTGAGAAGAAAGATCAGTGTGAGGGTGGTGTGTTAGTGCCATCTCAGACCTGGCTTGTTCAAATGACTTCTGGGGAGTTGTTAGGTGTTCAGGGGAAAATGTTGTGACATATTTGACCATAACATCAGGCTGTGATGGTGTTGATGCTGAAAGGACTTGTGAAGTAGGTTCAAAAGAAATGTGTTCAGCTGGCATTGTGGTGACCACTACTTTAATCTCTGATCTTGTAGAGATTTCTGCAGCACGTGTAACACTCGTGGGTTGATGTGTACTTGTTAGGTCCGCATCTTGTGTCTCTTTGCTTTCAGAATCTGTTGATCCTGTCTCAAGAGATGTTGATGTCTTTGGTGACTCGATGTCTTTGGTCACAGCAGGATATTGTGTTGCATAAGCTTCAGTGATGAAGGTCTCAGGAAACTTCTGACCTGAGGTTTGCTCATATGTAGATGATTCTGGCTTATCTGTCTGGGTGTTTGCCATCTCAGATGATAAAGTGCTGGTGATAATATCCAATTTAACAGTACTGAACAGGGATGAAACAGATGGAGTGACAGAGTCAAAATCAAAGATAGTAGATATCTTGTCACCTGAACTATCTTCTGTTAAAATGATAATACTGGTTTCTGTTGATACAGAGATCTTCTCACTCTGTGATGATGCCTTTTCATAACTTGAACCTTCTTCATATGTTGAAGTGTCTGTCTCAAGTGACACTGCAGTAGGTTTCTCAGTGGCAGAGGGGGAAGTGGCAGTCTGTTCACTCTCTCCTGTCACCATTTTGGGTGACGTTGTTGATGACTCTTCAGAGGTCATTTGATCAGTAACATCTGAAATGGAAGCCATCAATGGAGTGTCAGTGCTGAACAGTGAAGACACAGATGGGGATGGAATCTTTTTTGTTTGCATTGAAAGTGAAGAAGATGTTCCCTCTAGAGTTCTTTCATTTGAACTCTCTGAGCTTAAGTCTGTAGAAGATGCAGTCTCTACAGCTGCAGTTTCTTCTTCAGGCTTTGCAGATTTGTCACTTGCAAGTTTTGGAGTTGTATATTCAACCCCAGCAGGTTCTGTCCCTTTAGAATCTACTGTTTCATCTGTAGGATATGAAGTTGTTGCAGCATCAGTAGATGTTTCCTGGACTTCATTATCTTTGTCTGTGCTACCTTCAGCTTCAGTTGAAACCTCTTTGGTTATAGATGTTTGGCTTGGTGCTTCAGCTGTCTTATCTTCCAGTAATGTGGTTGTAACTCCAGTCTGGGGAGTCACATCACTAGGTTCAAAGTGCTGGCTTGAGTCCTCACTGGGCAACATTGGGCTGGTTGTGGCCAACGCAGTTTTCTCAGAGGAGATGTCAATGTGGGGATGATGAGTGAACATGATCTCAGACCTGGCCTGTTGGAAGGACACTTCAGGTGGTGTTGTATCTGGTTCTGGGACAAAAGTAGTGACAAACTGAACTATCACATCAGGCTTCGAAGTGCTTTGTAGAGAAGACACTGTGGATGTAGAAAGGGATTTTTTTGTAGATATAGAGGTGATGTGGTCCCTTGTACTCTCATCATGTGCTGGGGTTGATGTTGCTTCATCGGTAGGGGGTGAAAATGTTTCTGACAAGGATGCTTTCTCTAGCTCTGTGGTTATCACATTCGTTTGAGTGGGTTTCTCTGTGCTGAACAGAGAGGATACTGGAGTGGCTATAGTCTTTTCACTCTCAGAAGTCACTGTCTCAGGTGATGGAGTTGTGGTATCTGAGACCTCAACCCCAGAGCCCTCCACACTTGCATCATCTGTGTTACTTGACACTGAAAATGTATCACTGCTGTAGGGAGGAGATAACATTGTTGTGGATAGCATTTGGTCCATTTTCATTGTACTGTGCAGAGGAGCAGCTGTCTGTGTCATAGGCTCTGTCACATGAGTGTGATCACCTGATATCTCCACCCTAGTAACATCAGGAGAGGACGTTACAGTTGGCTTCTTAGTGCTAAAAAGACTGGAAGCAGCACTTGATATTGCTATTTCAGTGCCAGGTTCAGGTGAGGTGATTGAAAATGTTACTGGTTCGGCCTTCACTGTTGAAGCTGTCAGTATACCAGAAGTTTGATCACTTGAGGTGCCTGTATCAGTAATGTCTGATGCAGAAGTGACAGACGGTTTCACTGTGCTATAGAGAGACAAGGAAACACTTGTTGGTGACTTTGCAACTTCTCCTGCGGCACTTTCAGATGAGGTTGGTGAGATGTGATCTGCCTTAACTGTTGTAATTACACCTTCAGTGAACATACTTTGGTTTTGGTCACCTGAACTCTCCTCAACAGCATCTTCTGTGTCAGGGGCAACTGTTGGTTTCTCAGTGCTGGACAGTGAAGAGGCTGTAGATGTCACTGGTTTTTCAGATGATGTGCCATGACTTGTGGCTGTAATGGCTGTGGGTGAGGAGGTCATGGATTTTTCTTTTTCAACTGTGCTGACCATATACTCCTCACTGGACACCGGAGTGACTGAGCTTGTGTCTGTTGTTTCAGTTGAGGTTTGAGAAGGCAAAGATGAGGAGGCAGCAATCTCAGTGACAGACTCAGTGACATTATCAGCAGTGTCCTCGTCTGATAAATCATCCTTCACCAACTCTGTAACTGGTTTGGTTTGATTCTCAGTAGGGAAAACTGTATGTGGTTTAGTCAAATCATATGTTTCTTCAGAGCTTGACTTTGTTGACACAGTAGTAGCTGGGGTGGCCTGTAGTGCAGATGTGACTGTCTCTTCACTAGATGCATCCATACCAGAAACACCGTCCACAGTTGATGGTTTTGAAGTGGACAGTAAATATTCAGAAGATGTTGAGCCTATTGACGAATCAGTGTCTGAGATTGCATGTAAAGGTACTGATGTAGGAGAAAAGGCACTATCAGTCCCTGAACCCTCTGGTTCTTCTGTTACCTCCAACTTTTGTGTTACTGTAACTGCCGTGTTAACTGACTGGGCAGATGTGACAGCATATACAGCGGTTATGTTTGGCTTCTCAGTGCTGTAGAGAGAAGAAGCTGTGGTGCCAGTCGGTATTTGTGCAATAACATCGTCAGTGGACTTATCCGTTGTTTGGTCACTTGAGCTCTCTTCAGTGACAGCAATAGCACTAAATGAAGTGATTCGTTTTGTAGCTGTTACAGTAGTGGACATCACAGGAGAACTTGTGACTGGTACAAAGATAGATGAACCGTCGAACAAGTCAGCACCTGAACTCTCATCCCTAACTGCAGAGTCATCTGTAAAGACCCCGCTGCCCTGCTCAGTAATATAAATCTCAGTGCTTGTCGAGTGTGGAGACTGCATTGCTGACATCAATTCCTTGGTAAGCTGTGTGCTGGAGTGAGTCGAGAATGCAGCACTTAACATGTCAGATGTGCTCTGAGTCTCATCCCTTTCAGTCTCATCTGTTGCCACAGTAAATTTATCCTGGGGTTTTGGCGTAGTTTCAAAGGATACCTCTGCAACAGATCCGTCTGAACTTGACTCTAAATCATCCTCTTCAGTTGAGTAACCAGAGCTCTCCATGTCAATGTAAGCAGAGGTTTCCCTTGAGGTAAATGTGGTCACACTGGGGATTGCCATGGGTTGAGAGCTTTCAAATGTATAGTGACCTGTATCACTTGAAGGTTCTTGCATGATAAATGTGGATGTAATTAATGGTCTAAATGTGGTTGTTGCTAATGCTGTTTGTTCCACAGAGGGGTGCACAGCCTGGGGTGAGAATTGGGATGACAACTCAACACCAGGTTGTGGAGTGCTCTGTGGTGTGGCCTCAGCTTTCTGACTTTCATCTGTTGCTGTAGAGAAAAAGAATTTGCTTTGAGATACACTGGAGGCAGTTGGTGACACTGGTGTTTGTTTCTCAACACTGTAGATAGAAGAAACTATGGTTACATGAGGCTTTAAATATTCACTTGTTTCAGTCTCAGGTGATGCTGGGATGACAGTAGTTGCTGTGATAAATGACTCTTCAGTGAAATCAACAGTGCTGTCTCCAGAACTCTCTGTATCTGTGGCAATGGGGAATGGTGTTGTTTCAGGTTTCCTGGTTGATTCACTGAATGAAGGAATGGACTCCACCGCTGTAGTTTCAGTACTAATATCTTTATCCTCAATTACTGAAACAGCAGATTCTGTAACAGGAGATGTTGTTGTTGTTGCCTCAGTGCTATAGAGAGACGATGCACCTGTGACAGAAGAGGTCTGAGTAAACATGTCAGGGGTTTGGTCACCTGAGCCATCTTCATCTGCTGGTGCGAGAACAGAGCCTTTCTCCATCGTCCCAGTAAAAGGAGTTACTGAGAGGATTTCTGTAAATCTTGTGACAGCACTGTCTTGTTCTGTAACTGCTGTTGCTGTTGGCTTCTCTGTGCTAACTAATGAGGAGGCTGTAGGAGTTGCAGTGTCATTGCTGGACATGGCTGGCTTGGCTGTGCTACTGACTAAAGAAGTAGAAGTGGCCACAGGTGAGGAAGTTTGATCTACTGAAGTCTCCTTATCTGTGACACCAGTGGCAGTTTCCACACTTGTATACAGTTTTTGGTCAGGTAATTCAGTCATTAGTGATGAACTTTCTGTGGAGTACTTACTGAAATATTCAGTGAATGAGGCCATTGTTGTCTTGATAATTTCAATAGCACTGTATAAGGGGGAGGCAGTGATTGCAATGGATTCATGAGAGGAAGGAGTTGTCTCATCTTGTTTCATCTCCTCATGCATAGTAGTGGGTGTTGACTTTTTGTCTAACTCACCAGTGGTAGGAACGAATGTTTTATCTGTGCCTGCTGTTTGTACTGTTCGTGATGTTACTTCACTCTCCCATGTACCTTGATCTGTTGCGCTTAAACTTGAAGATAATGTCACAGTCCCTGCAAAGGTATGTGATGGTGGGCCGGTTGTAAACATGTTTACTGTTTGAACCCCTGAACCATCCTCCTCTCGTGCAGACATTGCATCAGTCGCAACTTTCTCAGTAGGTGAAACGGAAGGCTCCTGACTTGTGATTGTACCCTCTGAAGTTTCAGCCAGGGTAGGTGCTACAGATGCTGATGATTCAGTGCTGCCTACATCTATAGCTGGTGTTATCTCAGTCTTGTCTGTCTGTTCAGGAGAGGCTGAACTGCTAGATACTGAAGGAGCCGTTGTGCTGAAGGCAAATTCTTTTGGGGTTTGGGTCTCTTTCCCTCCCTCCACATCTTGAGTGGAGCTCTGTGAGTCACTAGTTGTTGATGTTTTCCCATCAGCATCATCAGAGAAGGGAGTGTACACAGTCTGCAATGTAGACTGAGTGCTGTCTTCAGCAGCTGGAGTGGCACATGCACTCTTTATTTCCTCTGTGGTTTCAGCTTCATCTCTGGCTGTGTAAAATTCAGTTGAAAAAGTTACAGGGGATTGATCCTTAGCCTTCTCTGTCTGAGTCACTTCTGAGTCACTTTTCACATATGCGGCAGTCCTCCCTGAGTCACCTACTTCTTCTTGTACAGATGTGGTGATGACAGTGGTGGTTTCCTTATCAGCCTTTATTGTTTGGGTTTCTTTGGTGATATGTGGCTCAGCTGGTGTTACTGTAGGAACAAAGTCAGCAGAAGTAGCTGTGACATCACTCACCCCCTCTGTGTCATCTGTAGCAGCTGGACGAGCTTTGGTTTTTTGTGTAGTTTTTGGTGGAGCCGTGTCCTCCACTGTTGAGGCCGGAACAGAGGTTGTGTCTTTCTGTGTGGGACTTTTTGTTGTCAGCTCATCTTCTTCAGGGATGTGAGGAGGTGTTGATTCAACTATTGGGATTGTATCAGGGTTATAGTCATCAACACATGGGATCTCTGTAGAGGTCAGTATTGCTGTGGGTTCCTCTGTAAATTCAGTGGTGTTATCAACAGGGAGATCGGTCCAACTATAATCAAACATCGTGGTTATTTCATCGCTTGCTCCCAGAGTCGTCACATTTGTCAAAATCTGGGAACCTTTGGCCTCTTCTTCTTCTGGGCTCGGTGGCTCCAGTGTGATCTCATGTTTACCATTTATAAAGCTAACAGTTGGAGTGATGGTTACAGCAGCTTGGGAGAAAAGGTCTGGGTCTCCACTCTGCAGGATGGGCTCACCATCGGCTATGGAGGGGGTGGGATGGTCAGGCACAACTGGTATGGCAGGAGACTGAGAATCTTGTGGCTGTAGAACCTGGTCAACTGCAAAGAAAATAAAAGAAAATAAGAATAGATTGTGACAATTTTATTGCAAAGCAATTGAACGTTTGGCTTATGGATTTAAGAAAAACTCTAAGAAACAACATTAACATTTTTTTTCTAAAATCATGAGACTGGTAGGTATGCCATTCTCACACTACCACACACATCACACTTAAGAGGTGCTGTTTTCAGCAGTGGAAAACACCGAAATACATCACTTCATGAGAAAGGATAAAACCATGTTTATAGCTTTGGGAAATGTTCATTTAAACATTAATTTTATGGGGGAACTCCATAATTTTTCCACATCAGCTTTAATTTACTATTCATGGGGATTACCACTATAGGACTCTGTTGGCTCTGGACTCTCACTCTAGAGGAAGCTTTGTCAAGTCTGAGAAAACAACCCTAGTGATGTCACCAGGGTTATCCCGGCTTGGGCAAGGAGAAATCAATTTTTTAACGAAAAGCCAGTGTTACAAGCAGGGGCATGGAGTTTAAAAGACGAGTATCATCCAGTATATTAGAGTTTAACCCACAAGGGAACTAATAGTCAGAATATCTTGGGGTTTTTTCATCTGTCTCTTGCAAGTCCTTTTGCTTTAGGTAAGTGCAATACTAAATTGAAGAAGTACCCCTTTAAACACTCTAAATACAATGTACAGATTATGCGTTGTAAGTTGTAATACATCAATAACCATTATATACATCAGTCAATTCTGCATCCTCCACTTTGTATGGCACAAACACTGAAACATACTGTATGAAGTACTTTTTCTTATGTTGCATCTGCTATTGAGTCAGTGGATAAAAAAACAAAACTACAAATAAAAGATTAAGCATTCACAGTTCTTATGAGTGTTTTCACAAAATAATTATTTTAAATCTAAAAAAGCTCAGGAATACACAAACATTGCAAAACACTGCACATAAATCTCTCCAACATACAGTATTTGAAAGACTTGGCCAAGTTGATGTCTGAAGTTCATCCAAATCATAATTCAAAGATTTATATTTTAAATTGAAGTGAAAAGAAAGTATTATCAAGAGGCCACTTGAACATAGACATAGCCAAGTCCTTCAGAAATGTTAACAAAGTCTGCATCTATTACCAAATAGATTTACCAAAGATACAACTAATATTATTTACCAAATAAATGACATGAAAGGTAAAACGGTCATCCCTTCACTGAAAAAGGTTAACACATTCAACACAGAAAATACGAATTATAGTATATCAGTATGCCAACAAAATACAGTATATGGCATATAATATATGCAACTCTAAATATATGTCGACTATTCAACATTTTGTCGAGATATCTCAGAACATATTCTTACTAACACCATATCATATAATATAATACAATCCAAAACAACATCATTAAATAGCAGCATTTAATTCCCTTTACAGCATGCAGTGTTACAATTTCATCATCATCCACCTACGCTATGCTGCCTCAAATGTGTTTATGTATTTATATAAATAAACAAGATGTTGTCTGGCTGGAAATAATCCACCTCCTTCAAAAGATAGTTGCCTTAAAGTACTACACAAAATCCATCTATCAAGATATTAAAACTGTTATATTACAGCTCAGTTTAGTGAACTAATAGATGCCAATTATAAACTTTAAAGCTAAGAAAAGGGTTTGAGTCCATGCCTCTCTCTTTAAGAAAAATAAGAATTGGTGAGGAAAAAACCCTAATGACACTCACTAATGTCCACATAAACGTGCCTGTAGAAAGGAATACATCACATCTGAAGACTGGTCAAAACAACAGCCCTTCATCAATGGTAATCATCTTCATCTCTTTGACTCATGTGGCTATCCTCCCTACAAGAACATGCATTCCAGTTTTGTTTTACATGTCCTTAATTAATAAAAAAAAAAAGCCTTGAGAGTCACATACAACAACATGAAATCCTTTGGTATACTATACACCTTTACTACCCCCCTTCCTCCCTACCTCTCTGTTTACCACAAATGGTGATTAAGAAAGATTATTGGTTGCAAACAAGAACACCTGCACCAGCTCAGCACTGCAGAAAGACATCTGTTTAAAACCTAGGGCCTGGGAACTCAAGCAATGGGCCCATATGACTTACACACACACACACAAACACACACACACGCACACACACACAGACCACAGAAGCACTGGCACTCTAGTCTTCATAGTGGGGTAAGGCACAGACACAACTGTATGGGACAAATAGATACCTCAGTTGGCAATCAGCTTCAAGTGGTTAATTATCTGTTCTTGATTTTGGTGATTTTTTTTTGTTATTTAATCCAAGCCAATCTACATAACACCTTAGTAAAATGATATAATAACCTAATGTTAGTATTGTCTTTATCAGAACTACTTCATGGAATATAAAGCAATTCATTTATGACCACCCACACTGTATTTGTGACTAACTTATCAATGTATACAGTTTATTTTAGAATTGGGTGATGGTAGTTAATTGAAGATGGCAAAAATTAAGGTTTGTGGTGTATCATTAGATTTTAGAGAAGTAAAAAAAAACTGGAGTTCAGCAATTACCTATGCACTCTCTCACTTTTCGCCGATATCCTCACAGTATGTCAGCAAATGACCCACAACCAATATGTTCAGGTCTAACACTGTAGGCTAGAAAAGTATTTAAAGGAACAGTTTGACATTTTGGGAAATAAGCTTATTTGCTTTGTGGTGGAGGGTTAAATGAGAAGATGGATACCACTCTCATATTTATGTCTGGTCAGTATGAAGCTACAGCCACGTACCGGTTAGCTTAGCTTAGTATAAAGACTGGAAACAGTAGTAAACAGCTCGCCTGGCTCTGTTCAACGGATACAAAATCTGCCTACCAGCACCTCTAAAGCTCCCTAATTAACACATTATATCCCTTTTGTTTGATCTGCACAAGAAATGAATCGCAAAAACAACAATTTATTGTTTTATTGGGGGTTACATGCTAAACTACTTCTTGGTTGGGACCAGTGGCCAGGTAACCACTAGAGACTCCAGGAAGTTACTGCTCTTTGTCAAGAAGTAGTCCGGATTATAACCCACCCAAAAAATGGTGAACTGTACACTTCAGTATTTATATGGATTAAACAAACAGTTATAACATATTAATTAGGTTTTAGAGTTGCTGCTAGGTGGATTTTGTTACTATTAGACAGAGCCAGGCTAGCTGTTTCTCCCTGTTTCCAATCTTTATATTAAGCTAACAGACTCATTAACTGTAGCCATATATTTAATGTAAAGCCATCTCATCTAACACTCCGTCAAAGTGAATAAGTGTATTTCCCAAAATGTCAAACTATTCCATTAAGCATCAGTTTAGCAAGCCTTATTGAACTGAATATTAAATAGTAAGAATACTGTAAGAAATGACAGTAAGAATATACTGTTGGTGGTTCTGTGCATTGTTTTGTGACATCTGTGGTTGACATGCCTCAGAGTATCAATATTTCAAGTCATAACATGTCATAAAAACACTTTGTAAACAGTAAATTTAATTGTCTTCAATTAATCAGAAACACATGGATACCGATTTTTTTAAACACCGTGATATTATTGTGCAATTTGTTACCATGCAGCCAGACAACACACTTCTCCCTGTGCCACAATATTTTCCACAAGCTTTTCCCACACAAACTGGGAGGGCAGAAAGAGAGCTTGAGTGTCTCAGCTGAGCCACATCACATGATGTAGCACTAAAAGTAGCTATGATCACTTGCTTTGGTCAGACGGCCTCCAGCTGTCCTCACAGAGAGGGGAGACTTTGCCTTAGCGATGACATCACCTCTTGTGGTGGTGCCCAGTCTATGCTGAAGACAGGCATCTGTGCTTACTCAGGTAGACTGCCAACACAACTCTGTGATTGCCAGGCTGGCTGTCAGTAAGTTGGTACATGCACACACAGGGAGAGAAATACTGCAAATGCATAGTGATTTGCAGTACAAGTACACAAAAGGCATAAAGACACACATATTTTGTATAGTACAGTGTGCATGTACAGTGCTGTACATGCACACACAAACATGCAGGCTATTTAATGTGTACTCTTGGCAACTAAACTGACCACACTGCATATAACGCTGATGGACACACCAGCACTTTGAGTGTGTATAACCTGGCGTGCTGTTCTCTCAGGCAGGCTTAGCACCTACTCTACCACGAATCCAGACCAAATTCCCAAAACTGCCAAATGACCAGTTCATTCACTTGTATCCTTTCCAATTCACCAGATCCCTTTCCTCCAACATGAGCTGCTCTTTAGAGACAAGGACTGAGTCACCATGGCAATGTTTGCAGCTCAGATGGAGAGCAAATTAAAGGAGCAAAAAATTATGCAGCTGCTGCTGAAAGTCATGGCCTAAATATGTATTTAAGAATTCTCAATTTGCTGTAACTAAATTTTGTCATTTTAGTCATCCCTGTGTAACCCCAAGTAAGCAACAAATACATATTATATGATGTCACTATAAAAATCACAGTAGAAACACAAAGGATACTAAGACTATAAGAGAAAATGATCTCAAACATGAAAATGGATTTATGTTTACCAGTAATCTACAATCAATCACTCTCAAAGTTTGTGATCTAAAATGTAATCTAAATGAAACTTTTAGCTAGTCTTCATGCTACAGTATTAACCACTGATCAAAAGCTTTGAAAGACACTTTTGATTGTCTATCTGATATTTCAAAGAAAGAAGTTTGATACTAGGTGTTTATGCAAAGGTTATAACAAACCAAATTCTGTTTTATATTAACTTTTAAAACTTGTGTATAAAATATTTTATTTATGATATGATCCTGATCCCACTCTCTCCCTACTGCCATCTCCTCATGTCTTTTGTTCTCTCTTTCTCTCTCTCTCATGTCAAAATCATTATCAGGACATCTGCTCAGCTGGACTGACTGAGGACACACACAAACATGAGCCCGAGGGAACCATAAAACAAAACACTCATCGTGGAAGAACTTAAAATTGACTCACCATGCAAACATGAGTACTAATACACTGCAACTGCTTATATATTACATTAAAATTACCACAAAATATTACAATAATTAGGAGAATAAGTCACTGAACCTTAAATATAATTTAAATGCTTTAAAAATATAGTTTTATATAGAAAAATGGACAATACTTTAACCCGTTTGAGCCTTTAATTTGAGCTGACTGGATGTAAAATTTAAAAAAAAAATCCAACTGCCAAAAGCAGAGTCATTATACATTGCCTATTTTGTGTTTATGTGACCTCAGTTTACTACCACTACGGTACATTCTCATTTGTAGTAACTCTCTCTTCACTTCAGCACCCTGGACAGCACAGCGTCCCCCAAATCACAGCTAGTGTACCACAACAATATTATTACAAACCACCCTAAAACGATGTCTAAAAATATACCAGTGTGTACCACATGATTGTTGTGACATTACTCTTTTTTTTTCTTTTTTATGACTGTGGCCTAATAAAGATCAAGTAATGGTATTTCCAACTGTCACAACCAAATCTGAATTACGCTTATATTCAAATCATTTGCATCGAATAAAAAGATGTCAAATGAAGCTTCAAAGGTTTGAGGTATTGTTTGTATGTCTTACCTGATACATTCTGCATCGGCATGACAGTGGTCACTTGGGTGGACTGTTCATCAGCGACCACTGCACCCGGAGTGGTGGTCATGTCAGCCACAGCCGAAGCCATCAGAGTGGATGTAAAGAACTCTGTGCCAATCTCTGTTGCTATGTCGTCATCCATTGTCAGGGTGTCATCGCTGTGCTCTGGCAACTCAGTGGTTGACTCATCAAAGACGTGTACACTTGTTGACGATGTCACATCTTCAGCTGAGGTTCCACTGTCAATCAGGACAGCGGTGGCTGTCGCAGCTGCAGATGTGGTCTCTTGCTTGTAGACAACAGCCAGTGTCTCTACATCTTGCATTTGAGGTGTGGTTTGTGTTGCAGTGCTGGCAGTCTCTGGTGGTGCTGTCGTGGTGATCTCCACCTCACTTCCGGGTTGGGTGTTACACATAAAGCTGGTGTCTGTGGGGGTTACTGTTGCATCAATAGTACTAGTGCTGACTGAGAAGTCCTGTTGGGATGGCTGAGAAACAGGCAGTCCCTCAACAGCAAAACCAGTCTCAAGATCGCCAGGATCATAGTCTGGGAATGGTGTTGTTGAATGAAGCCCAGTGGTTTTGGGTGTTGATTCTGAGGAGCTGAACACTTCCTCGCTGGTCAGTTCAGTTGATTCTGTTGGAGTGTCGTTGAGGTTAGAGGCAATGGCTGTGGTGATCCCAGAATTCAGAATAGTTTCCTCAGTCTTCCCCTGAGCAAACATGGGCTCTGTGATGAGAGAGGCGTCTGGTATGGGGACATCAGGTTGGATTGTGGTGATCTCAGTTATTGAGTTATCGTCTGGTTCCTCGAAGGGCTTGGACACTGACTCTGTGGTATCAGTGCTCTTTGTTGTGTTTTGGGGTTCTAGGAACGTATCACCATAGTGGGGAACGAATTCTACGTCTTCACCGTCAACGTCTGTTAGATCGTCAGTGTCCTCATGTTCCTCTTTGATGGTGGGGGCAACTGTGGTGATTAACTCTTCTTCTTGGCCTGCTAGAGTGGGGCGAGGTGGAGCCATACTGGTAGAGAACATAGATGGAGGATTTGTAGGAACTGGAGAGTCTGGAGACTCTTCTGCCTCTGAAACAGTTTCATATGTTGGGGTTAGCGTAGTGGTGCTACTCTCCAGTAAAGGGATGGAGGTAGTGGAGCTGATGGTGGTGGTGATTCCTACCAAAGACACATCCACAAAGGAAGTCTGGTTGATCACCTTTCCCCTTCCTAAGAAACACACATAAGCACAGAAATTGAAAAAGCAAAAATTACAAAAATCATCTGTCTGACTAGAACTCCTTTACATATAAAATAGAATTGTTATAGTGTGATTGTTGTCAAGACACTGAGCAACCAACACTTTTATCTCGGGATTGTCACCTCACCTCAGTCACCTCAATTGAATCTTAGATTCTATTTTAAAACCATTCACTTCCACAGTGGGTCTTTTGGTTGGCAAGATAATGCCACATCTGCCACATTACTGAGCCGAATAGCCAGGATTCACACAGTGTTACACTTTAAGAATAGATACCACGTTTAGGTGTGGAAAGATGCCAACATTAAAACAAACACCCACAGTCAAATTGTCAGTCACCTCACTTGAACAAAATGTTACACATTCATGGTGTCTTAAAAAAAAAAAATATATAAAATCTACATTTTTTTATACCTTGTAAGTATGTGAAGCAGGCAAGCCTTATTAGTCAAATAGCAGTCAAGGAGCAATATGCCACAGCTGAAATACCATTGTGACACTTAACATTAAAGTACCCTGAGTAAAAGGTTTTCTAGAAACCTTAGTGTGAAGGACTTCCTCTCTTAACTGTTAATGTTGTTTATAACCTGCACTAACATTCATTCACGCAATGTTCTCATAGAAACAGTGGAACCAATGCTAAGTTAAGTAACAAAATGTTATCTCTTTGAATTGTTGGCAAATAACCTCAATCATTTTATGGTATAAGTGAGGCCAATATTATTATGCTGATTTTCCATTTAATAGTCTGTCTCTTGTACCATAAGCTGAAATTGTCGTCAGCTCATGGCAGATGAGGTCATTTTCAAACTGTTCTATTTTCTGTGAAAAACCAAGTGCACTTGAGTGCACAAATGTTTCTCTAAACATTTCCTGATCTGATATGACTGTAACAGAGGAACTAAGCAGCATATAAACTTTAAGGAATCTAGTGTTGTGGTTTTGTTAAAGTTGCCCTGAGTATTTTTGTCCTCTCTTGTACCTGGTGCACTGCCTCTCCTCCAACAGTGCATCTGAGTGTTTACTTGTATTTTGTCCTGTCATTGAGCAGCAGTCCCTGATTTCATCTTTTCATCTCGCAGTGATGGTCTTCAAATGCTCACTAATGAACTTGTCTATTTATTCTTGAGGTTTTATTAATAAGTAAATCCCTATAACTCCTTCATGTTTGTCTTGAATGCACCTCTTCCTCCCTGGCCCTCTGTCCTCCCATGCTCTCTCATTTACTCACACCCATAAAAAGCAGTGTTACAGCTTTAGAGCACTTTTGTTGCTGGCACAGACAGATTATGTAAAGCCGGCTGTTGACCATTACGTACTGGCCCTTTTTCTACATGAAACTATCTCTGATGTAAGGTGTGAGACATGTTTTTTCCTAACAGGAAAAATAAGGCCTGCTCTCAGAGGGAGTGCATTATCTCACTGATGCGTTTGAGCTGTTGCTGTTACTGAGGCCTTTGTTTTCTCCGGGCCAATCCAGAGACCAATCAGAGACCAATTATCCCCCTTATCCCTCTGCACTAACCTCCTTTCTCCCTGTCTTCCTGTGTAGTCTAACTGACCTAGGTTTACATAATATTTCATTTTTGAGATATTATTGGGAGTGGGAAAGCAGGAAATGATGGAGTGAGTCCCACCAAACAAGGGTACTTGAAAGGCACTTAGTCAGGGGTGCAAATACAACAGGACTTAGAGAGCTGACATGTAATGCACAGAGCAGGAGGCGAGGGTGGCCTGTTTGTGTGCCCTCTGAACTCCATGGGGTCTTATCACCGCGAGAGTTAGCATAGCTCAGGGGCAGTAAATTGCCAGGCAGGGGCCAGCTTATCTGTCCAACCTCTCATTTGTAAAGATGGAAAGGCCAGGTCAAGGGTCACTGAGGATGACTGAATTTAGAAGTCTACCAGTAGCTTTGTCCATTATCTAAATGTCTGCTCTGATAAGTACAAGTGAGAATGACAGAGGGCAAACTGACAGCGGAAATGAGATGAGAAAGGCGAAAAGGGAGTTAGATAGTGAGACTAAAAAGGCTGACAGGTGTGGTATTAGTTACTTTGGCTGCTACTCTAAATGGCGACTGTCATCTGTCATTTGGTTTTGCCCTGGGGATACTGATTAGTTAAAAACACTCACATTTTGAGGGTTTAGCCTAATTCTGTTAACTTCCAGTGACCCATGAAGTGTCACTATTTGTAGGGATCCAGAGCTATATTCTCCTGTCTTCCCATGGTCAGTAATCACCATGGTTGGCAACAAGGAGTCCTTTCCATGCATGCCTAAGTGTATCCCACAAGCAAGTCCACAGGAAGTGAAAAGAGTTTACAGAAGTCACAACTGATGAATTTCCACATCCCCAACAACTTGCCTACTCAGATTTATCATGAATTTGTTATGAGTGGAATAGCAATTAATTTGGCCTTTCATGAATGTGATAATATTATATAAAATGACAAATTTGAGTATTTTGAATAGTACTCAAGTGCATAAGCTGTTTTAGTTTGTTTCACATCATCAGTGAGGTTGTATAAGGATAAAGCTTGAGGAGCCTTGATTAGCCCATCTGGATATAATAAAGATTAAAAAAACACATACAGATACTGACTGTTCACAAACTCTCAAGCAAACTATTAGTCATTAATCTCCCCATTAGAATAAGAACTGCCATGTCCATTGCTTTTAAAGTAAACAGAGTTTACCATTATGATTTTACTCTCCTCTTGGCTAATTTTGTTGCCACAGAAATGGACGAGAAACTAAAATGTGAGACAATGAGGTCAACTGGACACAGCAATCTGTGTGAATAGTCTTGCACATAACACGCAATGCTCATAAGAAAATCATCCCTCTGCTTTGCTCATGTTGTTGTCAATAAAACTATACAATCATAAAGCAAAAAACAGACACAAGGAACAGAACAAGGGACAAAAGATGAGACAGGTTGTAAACATTTCAAAATGTTGGTCTGGTTCAGATGTGGGAATGTGTACAGTGGTGCAAAGAGGCAGAAAATCAAAGGGTGGGGGAGCAGAGGCTAATAGGAGATGAGATCATAGCTTCTCACAGTCCAGGCCTGGTTTTGACAGGGAATGGTGTGTGCCTTCAATCACTGTCCGCCTGTCTAAACCAAAATGTAAACATACGTATACACCATATGACCCACCATATGGAGGTAACACTTTGTTCCATGACATACTGTAAATATACTAAATACTAACAACAAGACCCTGTGGGTGAGTTTACCTTTAAAACAGTAAGCTCCAAGCTTCTTAATTGGGTCTGGGAAGCCAGTCTGGTTTCTGTAGCGGTACATGGTCCTGACGCCGAGCATGCCTCCCCCACACTGCATTCTGGGTAATGCAACAGGATGTCGTGCACTTCCATCGGAGAGCCAGCCATAGTCACATCTGTCCAGACCTTGTCGCCAGGCAGCATGGAGATGACCAGGGGTTGCCAGGACAGCGTTCCTCTTCTTACACTCTCTACTGGCCTCCTCAAAAGTCATCTTATAGGTCACGGGTGCATAGAACACTTCACCTGAAATACAGATGGCAAAATGCAAGGATGACTTAACAAAAAGCACTAACTCAAACGCAACATGGCAAATCATGAGTGATCATGGTAACAAAATCTGATCACTCTAAGTAAGCAGTCACCCAGGGCAGAGGGCTCAATCATGAATCAGTGCTGTATCACTAACAGATGGACAGTCCTTTCATATTTAATTTTTAATTATCTGAACTGAAACAGAGCTAAAAAGCCTATTATTTGGAGCAATCTCAAGCTACAGATTTTTAGATCCTTTTGCTCTTTCAGAAGAGTAATAGCCCAAAAGCAGCGGAAAAAAGTCACAGCTGTGCAGGGCACGGACCCAAAACGTCTCCCACCAATCATATTTAGGACAACAGTAGTTCATTCATTATATTAATATGAGGTGGGATAGCAATGCAGACAATGTGCCTGGCCTGTCAATGAACGTGTCTGTACTTCAGGACATTAGGTTTCCCTTTAGGGTGAGTGAACTAGATTACACCTTCTATGTTTCCTTCCTTCATGTAGTTCGTGTAAGGATCTGACCTTCAGAAAGGTCACTGCACTATGACAAATATAAATATGTGTCTTTGCCTATAATATCAATGAAAGACTACAGAAAGGCCATATCTTAATTGAAACCAAACAACTTTCCAAGAGAGGATGACTGACTGACTACATGTTTTCAGTTAGTCTTGGGCGTAACGTTTCAAATATCCCATGTCGGTTTCATCCCATTGATTTACAATGGAATTGAATTGAGGAGATGTTTTCTACCCAGAAATGTCTTTCCTCTTAAAAGCAGACAAGAAACATGAAATCCTCCACAAACAGTCACACTCAACAACCAAGCATCACTATTTTACATGGTAATTGTATTGGACATTTCCTGCAATTAAAAATATATTTATGACTGAGTTATTGATACGCACAAGTTTTATATTAGTAAAAGCAAATTTTTCATCTATATCTCAAGAAGAAGATGAATAATTACTTTTATTTATCTGGGGAAATAAAATTAAGGCCTCTTAAAGCCGCTAGTTGAGTTTTTATGGTAAATTTAAACCATTAGCCATTTCCATTGAACTTCAAAGCATGTCAAACCGCATCAGCCAAACATGTCTGTTTTCATAGAACATATAAAAGAGCAGGAAGCTGAAATGATATTAATTAACATTGTAATGCTAATGAATATCCAAGGTGTTACTCGTTCAAGGTCACATACTGATGTAACTACAATATCTACATACACATGCCTATTATGCTACTTTCTATCACCAATGAATATACACAATAATGATCCAGCATACACTCAGTAAATCAAAGCAATTAATTCTTAAGTAGAGTGTTTTGATGTATGTGTGTGAAACACAGTTTAATAGGATCACACCTACGGTCATGTACAACTGGCCCAGAATACAGTGAGGTCAAAGATGCATGTATAGTTTCTTGGAGAGATTGAAGAGCTAAGTGGAAGATGTATGTGCATGTCCCTTGTGGCAGTGAGGCGGGGTGACGTTCCCTGGCTGACACCATTGTCTACATCTGCTCATAACAGTAATAATACAAAAGTCACAAGGCTGACTGATATCTTCATATTCCCAACTAATTGATTTGCAAGAAAATAACTGAAATTTATATGATGCACTGTTGCAGGGCTGCACTGTACACATCCCAGATAAGAAGGGCAACTACAGAGGGCTGACTGGAGTTTAGATGTGTCAAGAGGGATGTTAACACTCATAAAACTCTCTGAGTGGAGTTGAGTCCATCAGCAGTAACAGGCTGGATAATGAACAGACAGAAAAAGACTGTTGGCTGAGAAGTGAAGACTTCCCATAAGCAGTGCCAAGGACATTTAAAACCCCCATTATCACATTTTATTGCTGAATTTTTCAAAAACCACTATGGTGAAGAATTAATTTCGATTCCTGCTTTCAGTAGGAGCTTCTCTCTAACCCTTAACTCCCTTTCTACAACACATGAAATTGTTTGGCGCAATAAAATATACAAAAGATCACTCATTGTCACCTATTGTCATATTCAAACAAAACAATTAAGTGTATATCCACAGCGGTTTTATAAGCTGTAAAAATAATTTGCTTCTGCACTGTGATAATTTGGAGGGTGTGTCAGGGCCTCTCAACACCTCATTATTTATAAGGAGAAAAGCCTAATTTTGAGGCTGACTTACCATCAAGTTTGTCTACATAACAGTATACATCATAGGTCTCCGTGAGTTTCCTGGTCCCATATGACCTAACACCAGGTTTAGTCTTAAGGTTGCCATAGCAGCCCTCCCTTGGCTTTGTAATTGGGTATCTGTACAGATACAGAAACATAGAGCCATTATAACACACAGGTCACATCATCTTACCTTTGTGGAAAAACATTTTACATATATATACAATCAAATATATATCACTGAATAGCAGTGTTGTTTAAAATAAATTACTTTATGGCAGAGAATTAAAATGCAGGCCAGCTAACCTCACTGTCTGGTCGACAATCCAGCCGGCATCGCATTGATCAAAGCCATCCTCATAGGCTGCTCTCAGTTGGTCATATGTAGCAATGGTTGCTCCAATATTTTGGCAAGTTTGAACAGCCTGCTGGTAGTCCAAAGAGTACCTGCTGGTGCTTGCACGGTAGTGAAACACAACACCTGGCAACAAATTATAGAAAAAAATGACCTTCCAAAAATGAAACATAATGAAGCTTTGTATAGAAACATGAACATAGTATTTCGGAATTCATCAGCTTAATTTCAGTGCTATAAATTATGGCAAAATGTCTTATAAAGCACACACCATGAGTGAAATAATTGAGCTTCTCAGCTTCTTTGGAAAGGGGGAACTTTGCAATAAACCAAAAGGATAGCGAAATACTCTACAGTTCACCGCAAATGAACAAGATAACTGCAGATGATGCCATGGCCCTGAAATCCCCATATTTGTGGACAGTAAACACACACAGAGGATATGATTGATAGTCTTAATTAACATTGCAGATAGTTGGAAAAGAGTTTGTGCAAATTGTAAACCAGTGAAAACCAAAACTATCCCAGTATCCCCCCACCCCACCCATGTTTTCTACATCCCCAAAACATGAGTTATATCTCCCAGAATACTTCTCAAGTGAGAACATGTAGAATGCACATGATAACACTAGGTAAGGACTGGTAATCCCCCCCCCCCCCCCATTTGATGAGGGATATTGGGGAATACTGTTATTGTTCAGTGAAGGCAAAGTAAAAAGACTTGGTAACACCCACTGAGTGTCCCACTAACAAGGTGGCACCCAAAATGACAGGGATGGATGAGGTTATAACATTCTGTAGCTTTTCTTCTACCCATACCAACATGTGGAATACCATCTGTGTTTTGGCTCTGATGGCAGATTGGGTTAGATGGATGAGCACTGGAATTAAAACAGTGCATAACTTGGTATTGACAGGGACCCAAAGTCTCATCTGACTCTTTTTAAGAGCACTTCTTCTAAAATAAGAACGACTGAAAATTGTGGTTACTCTGCATAAGTACTGGGTAGTTGCTGCTATCAAAGTAAGCAGAAGGGCAAAGTTCTCTCATACGGTTTACATTTCTATCAACGCTTGTATCGCATTTCACTATTATTAAGCCCTTGCTGCAAGCCCCCTCTAAATTCAGAGAATATCTTGGGGAAGCAATTTTAGAGTCTTTTGTCTGATTCCAGCGTGATGTAGAGAGGATATCATGAATCTCTTACCGTTGACATCGAGGTTAACTGTATCCTGGGTGTCCTCAATGCCATACATGACCTCACAGCGATAAGTGCCTGCATCACTAGCAAGCAGCTTGACCATTGTCAGTGAGGCATCGCCTACATCCTCAGGGTGACTGGGCACTGATACGCGGTTCCTGTAGCTGGAGCCTATTTTGATGACCCCATTTTGTGCCACCAGCACTGTGGATTCTACATCTCCCTCTATTTTGGTCCATTTGATCCGCAAATAATCTCTGCTGTAAATGGCTGTTCCATTGGGACTGATGACTGGTGCTGAAGTTGGGATGATCGAGAAGAAGCAGGGAAGATTTACCTTCCCTGAGAGGGACCCAGTGACTGGTCTGATTATCGATAATGTGTTGGAGGCTGAAAGGCAAAAAGCAAAAGAATTAAATGCATTTTCAATACATGTTAATTCATTCACTGCATTTTTTGTTAATTTTTTTCTGCTCTTCACTTTCTTAATGTCTCTTCTGTTTACTCTAATTCTAACAGATGCAAGTAGACACTATAAACCGCCAGACTAATTTACATTGACAGGGTGTGACAACTACACCCAGCCTAATAAAAAAAAAAACATGCATCATGGCCTGAAAACGGCTCTTGGAAAGTCAAACCTCATCCTTAAAATGATGGGTGTGGGAACACATTTAACACTGACTGTAGTGTATGTACAGCATGTTGTATGAAGTAAAGGATAACTGGTTAAACAGTGGAGTCATGGTTGTATCACTTCATGTTATGTCACTGCTGAGTTCTGTGCATGTTTTCCTTCTCAAATACATTCACCTGCATGACCACTAACTGATGATGACAGGTAGACCCACAAAAAAAAAAGTAAAATATGTCACCAGCATGGTGCACACTGAACAATATTATGTATCTCCCTCCTCACCTCCTACTCTATTATTACTGATGTTACATACCTTCATTGCAGCACAGGGCAAGGATGTTTTATTTAATTCTGCTGCTTGAATATTCTGTTGTAAACAGTAAAGAATGACATTACTGCTACCATGCTTAACCCCCCTCCCCTCTGATGTCTGTCCACAGTCAAAGCTGTCTTGTCTATTTGCAAAGCATAGGGGATGTCAGACAGGATGCCAGACACAAATGAATGGCAACAGGCTGAATCACACTTAGCCCTGTGGAGAGGAAGAAGATTTACTTTACTTTTTTTTTGTCTTTCTTTTTTTTGTGGTGGTGGTGGTGTGTGTGAGTGTGTGTGTGTGTGTGTGTGTGTGTGTGTG
>LKNJ01000705.1:86727-135692 GCA_002120245.1 Maccullochella peelii
GGGGGGGGGGGGGGGGCATTCACAGGAATGCTCTGGAAACAGTGGTGGGACAGCCCCAGAGGCATGAGTGTGTGTGCTTTAACACTTTAACAGCAGGCCTTATTAGGATGAGGGTGAAACCAGCTGTTATTTCCAGACGGGGAGCCCAGTCTAATTGGCAGGTGTCCATCCATACCCAGAGACAAGGCCAGGGACGAGGGGCCAGGACAGCCAGGGGGGCTGGAGGGGCCCGAGATCCAAACCTCAGTGTCCAACACTGTCACCTTCACCATTGAGCAAAGTATAGTGAAAACTTAATGCTGCAAGGCACCACTGACACGTGAGTCAGTTTGCTGCAAATAAAATGTAGAGCACGGATGCCAGCTGAATGTGACCATGTCAAATGACTTTGTGTTTGGTGCAACACACTGAGGTGGAAAGAGGAAGAGAAGGAGTAGGAAGAGAGGGAGGAAGATGAAGAGAAGAAGAGAGAGAGAGAGAGAGAGGGAGAAGCATTTACTCATTCAAAACGTACCTGTTACAGTTGCAGCTTCACAGAGACAATATAACCACAGGATATGCTTTATATTTAGTATCATCTGTTAGAAAAAATGAAAAAGCTGAATTAGCAAAGAACTTATACAAGGTCTTTACTTTTCATGTTGTTTCTTTTAGTTTTTCTAGTGCCACAATCCACATTTTCCTAGGGAGACATACATTTATTGAGTTATAATAGATAAGTCTGCTTCTTTTCTGTCAAACATGGGTTTCAGGAAAAATTAAATGGTGTAAACATCTATTCCTCATCTAAAAATTGTAAAAAAAAAAATAAAAAAAATCAAATATCCAGACATTAGTGCATCCAAAAAACGTTGTTAACAAATTCATACTCCAGGATTACATCATCTAAAATGTTACTAATATAAATAAACGTTCATAAAGTATTTTATGTTCCCTAGATGGATTGATCTCCCTCTTTTAAATATGTTGACACTTTGAGAAGTGTCACATTTACCTGACATATCACATTACCAGGCAGAATAAGATTTGGAGGTAAAAAACAATTACATTTAATGACCCAGGCTCCTGTTTTCAGTGAATTTGTGGGCTGAGAGGTAAAGCTTCCTGAGTTCCACCAACTGCAGAGTTTTTGGAGACAGAAGGACAGGAGCAGTGAGCCCACCGCACTCATTTTCATCCCACTGTGTAAACAAGTGGTGGGTCGCAGTGGGAGCAGCAAGCTGTTCTCTATAAAAACGAGACACTCACTATATAGCCTAATGGCAATTGGCAAAAGATGACCTAAAATATTTCAGGGTGGGTATGATTGTGACTTAATGCCACCACTCCCACAAGACTATCCGCGGACCCACCCTAATGGAAAATAATGAAATGATTCTTTGGGGAGACAATAAGAGAAATAAGTCCAGGTCTAACAATGTTACATGTCCCAATGCATATTAGTTTCCGATTTACTTAAAATTATTCTTTTTTAAACAGTACTATTGTAGAATTGTAGTACTATTTGTAGAATGGTGTGAGTAAACTACAGGCAGTCGCAGAAGGGTTTCTAGGAAATCGAAAGAACGAGTCATTCACAGGAAGATCCGCATGTGCATCACACAGGCGTATAATTGGTAGCGGATTTTTGGAGTCAGTGGTCCTTTATGTGCAGTTCGGATATGCTCCCTGCTATGAAACAAAAATATCTGCTACTGGGAGCTAATTGTCATCAGGAGTTGATTACAACTTTGACTTTTGGTGGCGTTTGTGCGACTTTCTTTTTTTCTTCACAGAAACACCTGTTGCTTGTGCAACAGAAATCACGACAGGATAACATGCTATTGATTATTCTAATTTCAAATTGTAAAGTGTGAATTTAAAAAACTGTGGAGTAATCGCCAATCCGCAGTGCTGATTTTGGACATTCCTTTGCCTCAGTCAGTAGCGGGACACAGTAGTGTATATAGGTCATCTAAGGACAACGCGGCATCACTGGGTGCGTTCATGTTGAATAATTTGCAGACTGAGAAGTTAACTTGCATACACTGATTTGTTTTATTTGTCATAACATTTGCTCGATATCATAGTAAAATGTTGCACATCGAGAGAACAGTAAGCCAGCAATTGCATTAATCGCCAATTATCTGGTTTAGAGCAATAGTCTCAATTCATAGTTCAGTTCAAACATAAACAACAGAAAAAAAAACTTACGTTTAAAGGTTTTCTATTCCATAAAATGTACAAATATCGATATGTCTTTAAATCAGTTAGTCCCAGTGCGTAGCATGCGTGCGTAAAAAGTGCCCAAATATGTCCACTCCAAATCAGCGCAACAGCACTAATCTCCCCGGCGCGCCTTTCTCTTCTCCTTGATATCCCTGTGTTGCAGGGTCCCACTCTGGGATGAGCCTGGTTCTGAACTAAGCGACAAAAACCGTGAAGTGCTGGCAAGCAGCGAGTTCAATTTTGCCTAACGCACACTGTTATTTCGTCAGTGTTAGAGAGGAGGAGCAGAGTGCCCACCCGAAAAGTGAATGAGACACCTTGGGGAGGAGGGGAAAAAAACTTAAGTTGGCCCTGTGCCTGAGAGGTACACTCTCATCCAATCAGACTGTTCCGAAATTACGCAGATCATTTGTGCAGGTAACACATCCGTGATTTTAGAATGAGTGCATCTTCACTTCAGACCTCCAAATCTGGGGTTTTCATAGTTAGCATAAAAGCAATCAAATGATAAATAAATTATACCAAATTCAAACATGTATTATAGGCGTGTCATGCTTATATCGCCTGCTGTATAAGCAACGTATATAACTATAATGATAATTAAGTCTCACGCTGATGCCCAGTGGAGAGCGTACCAGTCATATCTAAGGGTGCGCAATGGAAACGGGGTGGTGCAGATATGTCTGGTTGAATTTGAGTCACAACTTGTTGTTCCAACATATTTCTGTCAATGTTGCGAGGGAGTTCTCCCTATCCACCCCAATGAGCCACTTTAGACAGTTTTTGGAGTCGCAGTCTCTGTCTATTGGATTTTGAGATGCGCACGTGGGGGGNGGGGGGGGGGGGGGGGTTATGGGGATATCAATAACGTTCGCCTTAAGAATAAGTAAGTAAGTTTAATTTTAGACATAAGTTTTAACTGGAATGTGGTTGCGTGTTTACATTATGAAGTTTGTGTTTAGAAAAAATAGACTTCTACAGAATAGAAGTCTACAAAAATGGATCATCTCAAATGGAAATGGGCTACGACTGATGTGGCTTTTCCACACGGGGGAGAGGCTGGACCACAGTTTAACAACTCTTGCCTAATAATCACCTCGATTGGCTACCGTTATATAGGTAGGAGGGCTTTGCTGAGTGAGCTGCGCTGCGTCCTGTTTCACTGCCATTCGTTAGTTAGTTAGTTCGTTACCACTTCAACATCATGAATGACTTCAGCAGAAGGTTGCAAAATGGTATCATGTAGTGTTCAGTGACAGCCTCTGAAACACATATAGGCTTCTTCACGTGCTTCAAAACTAACAGGTAGGTCTGGTTGCTGACTCTAGTGGGGCGGACTAATTGCTCAAAATCATGGTGTTGCATTCCCAAGACACTCACACCAGCCAAGAGCAGGAGCAGAGCTGATAAGCCTCTGACAGAGTAGACTGCCCTTGAAGCCCGAGGGCCCTTGTAAAAAGTTGTAGGTGCCTTTTCCATACCTGCTTGCATTGTAATCATCTCAGAGCTCAGCACCAGTTACCCACAGCACATCTTTCCTCTGCAGGGCTGGACTGGTCTGGACAGCCAGACTCTGAGAAAGAGAGGAGGCACTGGGTGAGATAGAAAGGTAGTTAACAGAGTTTAGCAGGTTGTGCTATCTTGCATGTACAACCTGCCCCTTACTGTGGCATTAAGTCTCTATTAGACAAAATAAGAAAATAACACTTAAACATATCTTCAACATTAGCAGTTTGAGACATGTTTAAACTCTGAGCATGCAGAGGAAACAAAGCTGCATGTACCGCAATCAATAATAGACTGACAAAGACAGATTGCATTCTGATGTCAAAGCTCCAGGAAACAGGTTTCATAATTTAACCAAACTTGACAATGAGCTCAAACTGACCTGATTCTGGACCCGAGCATAGTTAACAACAACTCAGTTTTAGAGTTACGGGACTCATTTAATCATTTTACTGCTTTACCTTCTTAACTGAGTCATCATTAAGTTAAAAGTTGTAAGTCACTTACTGCCGTGTAAAAGGTCTCTACTGTATGTGGAAGTCCTGTTGCCTTTCACTTCCCATAAATCAATGAGTCAAAGAGCCAGTCAAAGTGTTTGATCCTGGTGATCCGCTGTGAGGGCCCCAAGATGACCCACGTATCACATGACCTATAAAGGCGGTCTACCTCCGGCCTCATGCCACCTCAGACAGCATACAAGGGGCATTAAATTTCTCAGACCCTGAGGGATTTCTCCTGCTGAAACTCACAATTCTGAAGGCCGAAAATGTTCTGATTTTAATGTGTTTTATCAATTACATACAGTACCCAGTTTCCCCCCGTATCAGGACGTTTTTGTGGTTCTGTAAAAGGAAATCATCCAATATCTATAGTATAAGCAGAGTAGAGAAAATCTGGAATCACTGCAAAGTCACCTGATATGTTTGACAATATGTTTAATCCTGTATAAATAAACTAAATGAGAACATTCAACAACTGGTACACATCAAGATTACAAAATTACTCTTCTGAGCATGGCTAGAAAACAAATGAATGAATAAATAATGGTGTGAAACAAGCTGTACAATTTAAGTGTCAAACAAAAGCCAAACCTGTGACACACGGAGAGAAAGAAAACAGCTTACTGTGATTTCCCAAGGTACAGGAAAACAAGCTTGTGGTATGTGTGTTTTGTGAGTGAACCCCCTGTTTAGAGGAGAAAATGTGGGAAAATGAAGTTGCCTCTGGACAGACGTGAACCTTGACCCTATGGAGCCAAGTGTGGAGGCCCGGACCACCGAGGCTGATCCCTTCAGCTTCAGTGGGAGGCCAAGAGAGGTACAGCACAGGAACTGATTTTAATCATGTTTCTTCAAGACCAGAATCAGGTCAATGTATGTTTTGCTTTTATTAAAACCATATTTAGTTATTTTGTCTAAGGAAAAAGTACTACGAGGGAAACTTGATTAAAAAAAAGTAATTTTGCATACAGGCTGACTCACATGGGATTTTCGAGGCAGACACTGGTATTGGGAAACAAAAGCACACTAAACAATATATAATCCGATATTCATTTCTGGCATTGAGCCCTCAAATTTGGTTATTCTACAATTGTAAAAAAGACATATAGTGAGGAAGGATGTTTTACAGTACACAATAAACTCTACTAATAAACATGACATTAGCTGTAAGACAAGTGTAAATCAAGTAAATCAATAATCATAAATTAAAACACAAATAATCCAAATAGATTTTAAATACTGAACTTGAATTAGGAAAAAATGGGTCATAATACTTGGAAGTGCACACTATAAAAGCTTCCTATACTGTAATTTCTATTCATATATGTGCACACATAGAGATCAATACTGATATCTTTGATACATCATGCTGGCATGTTAATATATCGGTCAGGTTCTAATACAGGCTATTACTGTCCTAGTGGTCTATGAAATTGTATATAGACTTTTGCCTTATATCTTACTCATATTCCAAAGGAAAATGTTCACACATCTGCACAAAATGGCTACTACCTAACCTTGCTAGCCAAGTCTAACATGTTTTAGATGAAATATTTTAGACTTGGCAATGTTACAGTAAACTAGAACTGTGTTTTAATAGAAACACAACCAGACAGCAGCAGCAGAATGCCACTCTTCTTCCCAGCCAACCACACCCACTCGTTTCTACGACTTCTGAACAACATAAAAATAATTGAAAGGAAAAAGAAAGGAAAGAAAAAAGAAAAAGCTGCACACCGCCATTGTGAGGACGACTGCACAAGTGGCACAAATGTCTGGAGTCCTCTGTACCAGGTGTCAATCAACAGGCAGGAGTCAGTCATGGTGGTGACAGCTGGTGGATTGTCAGTCGGTCTGAGGGGTGTTACAGAGATACGTAGGTTTGTCCCGCTGTCCACTAATTGGTGCCTCTTGTGAGAGCCATCGATCTGCTCTACCTTTTATTGCACTTCTGTCTTTACGATTTTACATCTCTCTACTCTTCAGTCATGTGGTATTGGCAAGTTCCAAATACTATACTGTCTTTCCTACTCCAGCTCTACTAAAGAGACTGTAGGTTGGATACCAATGGGGATGAGCTTGCAGGTTGACAAGTGTCTCCCTCTGTCTCTGTCAATTCAATATGCACAGGTAAGCATGGGTAAAATGTAACGCAGATCTTTTTAAACGACATAAATCATCACCTGAGACCTGAGATCACCAGGTAAAACAGTTTTAACTGAGGCTGAATCACTAAGACAATAAGGCTTATCTGTAATTCTAAATGTCACACACATAAACACATTTTCTGTGAAACTCAGGCAAATGTGTTCCCATTGATTATGAGATTTAATCGTATTGTGATTCAACCACCCAACCCAAACCTCTGAGAGGCCCTGCAGACTGAAACTTCATGAATCACTGCATCTGCCACCTTCTAGCAAACCACTTTAATCTGAAAGGATGGCAAAGGAACAAAGACAGAGGAAGTGAGTGAGAGGGATGGGGGTGGGGGTGGGGGCAGAGAAAATGGCTTGATAACCAGAAACAGACCATTCCCACGTCACAGATCTTTGCCAATTGCAGTAAACATAATGCAGCATTGTGGGAACTTAATTCTCTAACCTCATCCCGTCTGCTACAATAAGCCTATACATGACCTCTGGGAACCCAGGATTACAATATTTCAAATTAAGTGTCATATCTGATAACTTCGCACCAAGGTATTTAAAAATGTGTGATCTATGACATTTGTGCAGACTATGTGAAAAGTCCCTATGGTGGAATTCCCAGAGGAGTCATGTTTCTCACTGTACTTCAACCACAGAAAAAAATGGGTGTGTGAGACAGTTAGTTATTAAGCCAGACAACAGTCCTACATGAGAGAAGGCAATGTGGACAGCTCATCGATCCTTTGGTCTCTGACCAAGAGGAAGTCGAGATAATAACATAATGCATTCCCAGCCATGAGAGAAAATCAAGTCAACTGTAGAAAGTCATTTTGGTTTCTTTGGTTCCAGTTATCATTTTAAATGATGTTTTGGTAAAACAGCAATAAAAATCCATTTAGGTCATCCATTAAAACGCTTGGGTGGCATACACTGCATTTAAAATTGCTTAGTGGTTACTGTACATTACTGTACATATCTAAGTAGCAACTGCTCATGCATGTAAAAATGTGATGATACTAGCCAATACACTTGCAAACAATTCATTAACATTAACAAGCAAAAATGTGAGTCAGATCTCAACCTTCTCATACTTAAAGAGTCATAAAAGTTATCGTTAAAGCTTAGTTGAATAGAAGAAAAGACAACAAATATTTATGGAGAACCTTTCTCAACAAAGTTGCAAACTGCTTCACAATGTGAAAAAAGGAGAAAGTCTCCCTCGAGCACACTCTGCAGCAGCTTGTCATTATCACACACTTAATGTCCAACTACCATCCTCTTAAAACCTGCAGAACATTTGGTTTAATTTAAATAATGAGGCCAATCAGTTCACACCAGCATCTCAAAGAGAAAACACTCGTTTTTTGTAATGATCAAAAGGCTGTTTTAATGACTGGGTTGAAACAAAGCGGATAGTCTTTGCCACTGGCAAAACATGTAGGCCAGTGCAGAAAAGACTCCATGACTAGAAGACAAGTCAGCGCTAAATGTGCAGTTACTGTTTAAAGCAGCATGAGACCTGTAATGTACAGTATATGGCTGCAATATATACGGCTTTTATGGTATGTATGTAACCAATGACATCGCTGTGGGCATGCAATGCACTTTACTGCACTTTTATGCACTGTATTCTTTTACCAAATCATCAATGGATATTTGACATCTGGAAAGTTGTTGTATATACCCAAATAAGTTGTCATCTTCAGTTTTCAAACATTGCTTGTGTAAGGCCACGTTGTTTCAGACATTACAGTGTAAGGTGGTGAGCAGTGAGAACACAGCAAACAGACAAAGACCACTCTGTCTCACTGCAGCTCTGTGGCGGGAAAGCAGGAAGACTCCTGTCATTTCCCAGGGTGATGGGAATCCTACAGGTGCACGCAGTAAGTGAATGACGATGATAAGCAAGTGACTTGAACGTTTAATTTCAGCCAGGCACAGCCATCATCGCTCCCTCACAAACAGTGTTAACCCTTTCAGCTGTATGGGCTGCCGTATAGCCAGTTGTTCTAGAGCGCCCTTGCTAGAAGGCCATGTGGTCAAACATGCATTACATTAACGTACATTTTTGCAAATCGCTAGGTTTTTATTATTTATTTATTATTTTATTTTAACCACATGGTGCTTTTTCTTCTTTAGTTCTTTAGTCAATATGTAGCACATTCCATCCTCTTCATTTTAAACACTGTACAGCTCTTCATTTTAGAATATACACATTTTAATGATACATTTCTATTTTATATTTATGACTCTTGGCTTTCACAGTACTTGTTTTCTTTTCTCCTACTTAGTTTATTTTGACCGTTATGCACCATAGCACCAAGGCAAATTCCTTGTATGTGAAAACTTACTTGGCAATAAACCAGTTTCTGATTCTGATGACAAGCCAACACAAAGCGAGTTCATCCCTGGAAATACATCTGAGCCTTATAGTGTCATACTAAATAAACACTCCAATACAACAGAAACTTTTCCAAATTAATATGAAAAATAATTTGGTGCTTTAAAGACTAATTTGATAATCTGCTCAAATGTGAACCTGTGGTAGATAAATTGACTTTACTATATGTACAGTATTTTTCTTTACTAATGCTATTAGTATTATTATTATTATTACTATTAATCTGTTGATATGAAAATGTATGCAGTTTAGTACTCAAACATTTAATCAGCTTATTGGCTCTGCTGGGTGAACCTGTGGTAGAAGGTTTCTATTATATATTTTTTGGGTTATACAAATGTGTCCACACAGGTAACCATGTACTGCTGCTACAGCTCATGCAAGATAATTACATTTTTTTGTTTTCAAACAATTACATTTAGGTCTCCTTCCTTTTACTTTTGTATCAATAGAAATTCTGCACACGGACATCTTATTTTATAATGAAATACTTTCTTAATAATAATTCTTAATTACTACATTCTTATTAGGAATCAATATTCTTCAGACTAACAACTTCTTGCCAACAATAAAGGCTTAGTCAGTGTACACCACTATATTAAAAACATCTTCATAGCGTTGATTTAAACTGAAAATTCTACGTTTCATGTTCAGAAATGTGTCAATGTAAAATTGGCATCATAGATTTCAACTTAACTTATCTGATTATTCTTAATCACACAATGGATGCTGCTCATAGCTGTATGTTGTTTGTATCTTGGGAAATGATCTATGATTTAAAAAATGCTAAAAAGATTATTTAAGTGAGGTTGAAATTAACATGTGAGACATTTCACAATAGATATTTACCCAAAAAAACTTTAGAAAAACATTTAAAACATTTCCCATATTAAAATATTACTTTCTCTTCATACTACTTTCTTTCCTGTATTGTTAATACATTTCCAGGGGAACATTTGTTATAATTAAAAGAAAATAAAAATATTCATTCTTGAATCTACTGGTGGAAAATGGAAACATTTAGAATGTCTTTAAAATAAAATAAAAATATCACCATTCAAACATAAATAAACATAAATAGACATGTTTAGAGTATTCTGCATTTAATAACGAAGCATGTTATTGTAAAATTCTGAATGAAACCACTGACTGAAATATAGTAGTCTCCTTATCTTTCACACTTTGTCTCATCCTCCATCGCACATTGTCATGCACTCATCTGTAAATATCCCGGTAGCCACCCGTGGTCATCAGCAGACATGTAGGTATCATCAAAATCATAAAAGACAGCAGGAGGGTCCAGAAGTCAAAGGTAGAATGGTCAGATAAAGACCCTGAATAAGTCTCCATATAGGTTCATTAATGTCAGTGTGGACCTACAGCTGGTAGCAGAGATGAAGGAAGAGGTGAGGAGGTGAAGACAGTGAGAGGCAACGTAACCCTATTAACCCTCTGTGAAACACCCCTCAGGTAGTTTGGACCACAGAACATCCACAGAATAAAAGGGCAGATGAAAATGGAAAAAGTGGGAGGTCAAATTATTGTTCGCAAAATGCTAGTTTACAAAGGGGAAATGAAAGAGATGGCATATAGTTTATTTTCATAATGAAAAGAGGGACAAAAACATCAGCAAGACATGATGAAAAAGCAGCAACAAAGCAGCTTCGGTTCCTTGGTGGTGACACCCTGTTTTCTGGGTGTAGCCTGTTGTCCCTCAGTAGTTGTTACGCTTTCTCTGGTCTCACACAGAGCCAAGGCAGAGGGGCTTGGCAGCCAAATTCGAGCTCAGGGTGAAGTCAGACTCTTGAGAAATTGCTTCCATACTCCTGGTCCAGATTCTCTACCATGTTCTCCAAGTCATTAGCAGCAACGCCATCAGTTCCTGAGGAAGCACTGGAGGGCGTTAAGTGCCTGCTATCAAATGACCACTAACACATCTGGGCAAAGTCTTGACGACAGCAACGAACAGAGCACGCTGTCAGGAACATTTGGGAAAAGACAGCATCATTAATTGTTCGTCTCATGATATACTGAAGAGGAGAGACAAGCAGCAAGTCTCTCATGAGAGCTGTGGCAGGTAATTGTCACAGTTAAAGCAAACCAGATGGCAGTGACATGCTCTGGCTTTCTGAAAATTGCTTTCACAATCTGGGACGAAATCTGACATCAAATCGGGGCACACCTCAGGACACTGTTGCCTAGTTGTCGTTGTTTTGGTTGTGTGTATCGAGATGAGGGTTGACTAGCCGAAAGTAGCTTGCCACACAGCTGGATAGGGATCAAGAAACCCTGTTCATCATAAAAGCCTTAGATTTGGGGCTTTAATCACGTTCATTATGAGTCCTGGATGTCATCTATTCATCGAGGGGGATGGTGGAGACAAGACAGAAGGGAATGGAGTGGAGAGAGGGAAAAAGTTAGAGGTAATATGTAATTTGCACTTATAAAACAAGCATTACATTTTAAATTTAATGTTCCATCCATCAATATGGAGATGCACTTTGGGAAATACAGTTCAATGAACCAAGGCTGAATTGTATTACCATGTATTCGAAGAAGTTCATGTTAGTTTCTTAGAGAGAGAAAAAAAGATTTGTGCAACAAATGAAATCTGAAAAGGTGAGGGTGCAAATGAGAGAATAAGAAGTGCATGTTTTCAATAAAACCCAAAAGCCATTGCTGTCACTGCTTAGTTGGACCAATTTTCAGTTTTGATTATTTGCTAGCCAACACCCATATGTAAGCTATGGGAGGATGTTATGAGGTTTTTAGATTTAAAGGCAGTATCACTAAAACAAATGTAGGAAAGGTGATTAACTTACCAAAAGTACCATTTATTGACTGACAACTGAAGGTTGATATTACTCTCCCAATGCAACCACTGAATCTGGAGATGTTACTGTTATTTTCTGACTATAGATATAGCGAATAAGTGGGATAAACGTTGCTTTTTCAGACTTTTTTTCTGCAGTCCAAGAACCTCTGGTAATTCTAATGCAGTGCAGCTGTTGAATGTAGACAGACCTCACATGTATTTTTGAGCCGGATGTTCAGGAGACACCTCTGAAAATCCAAACATTAACAGAAGCTGATTAATCTCTATGTCTATGTCAGACCCACCAGTGAGTCCATCTGTATAAAGTCATGCTGTTAAAATGTTCACACCCATAGAAATGTATTCTAGTCTACTCACAATCCCAAGGGGAAATCAGAAGAGTTTAAGAAGTTAAATGCCATAGAGAGAATATGAGAAATCATTTAGTTAAATTTTTTGCTAAGAACATTTTTAAAAACCCAAATGTGTCCCATGCATTTAACCCATTCTATTTATCAGGAGGGGACTGCAACTATTCTTTAGCATCTGGAGACCAGCTCCACATCTAAGATCAGTCCTGTGGTCAGAGGCAGCAGGAGGAGTACTGTATGTCCCTAATGAGTAATGCAATCAATACTCTAAGACGTCAGATGAAGAAAACCAGTTAAATAATTATGCAGAAATGTGCAGGGCCCAGAGCTGCCCCTGGATGCTGGGACGTGTGCATGTGTGGGTTTGTCTGTAACACCAATGATGACGACAAAATGATGATTCAACCTTGTTTAATGGGAGGAGTGGAGGGAATAGGGGATAAAAATTTAGTAGGGCACCCCACATCTGTTACTGCTGCGGTTTTTCAGAAGTTTGTCTGAGTGCAGAAACTGAAAAGAAGTCATGATTTAAAATTTGAGGGAAAAAGAGAAAAATGTTTCACAGGACCATAAAACTAAGCCTGACATTTTTTTCTTGCATTGTTGTTAAACTTTGGTTTGGAGCCACATGGAACAGTTTGCAGTTTATTCTTAAACTGCAAAAAGAGTGGAGAGATCGTGTGTCATGTTGATGTCTAAATATGATCTACCTGAAAATCTGCAATATATAATCTTGTTTTCTCTTCAATTTTCCCATCTGAACTCCTCCAATGATAAGTTTTGTCCTTTTACTGCTACTGCATGTGAAGAGAGGCTCCACAAAACAGCTTCATGAACTAAATAATATAAGTAATCAAAGGGAAGCAGTTGCAAGAACAACTATGATATCAAAAATGGTGATACATTGGTCGCATCTGACTAACCTGCAATTTTATTCCTGCTCAGGAGGCTCTGGGCTCGGGGTGTGAAGCAACCTTTGCTTCCGTCTCGGTTGTTCATCTTCATCGTCAGAAAAAGTTCGGTCCAAAGAGATGCCCTGGCACACCAGATTACGACCTGCATACAATATATACAGTATACATACACACACAGAGGCACAACAAACATAAAACTGGTCAGAAAATCACCTGATACTGTGGTTGTTACTACATCGTTACTTTGCAGATGCTACTTTGAGCCAGTCTTTAATTAATGATGTCAGTAATATACCTGAACTATCAGGCCAGTTCATTTGAAAAATCAATCATGTCTGCTGCAAATCAAAGGTACTAGATGCTTATTACATTTCTTCACAATGACCTCTGACTGTTGGACTACAAGTTCCTTAAATGCCTCTAAACAAATGCCTCTAAATGCCTGCATGCTGATGTCTTGTCTTGTTCCAAATATTACTTGGGTGATTTCATTACCAAAGCACCAATTCTCCATCTTCAGCTGCTTAAACCGATTCTCCATCAGTGTCATTTGTGGCACATTTGTGGCAGTTTCAGGGCATATTGCCTCAGATAACCTTCGTTAACCCTGACAACTTCACACCTAAAGTCTTGTGACCTTTATCGGGCATGGAGATCTGGCATTCCACACACGCCCGGTCACACTTGGATACAGTCGTTGATATACAGACAGACATACAAACACACCTGTTTGCCCTTTAACACTGCTGCTAGCCTATTCAAATTCAAAGATCGACAGATTGAGCAATTGTGTTAGATAAAAAGAAATACTTCGAATACTTGATTCACTGTCTGATTAGGAGATAAAACACAAATGCAAATGGTGAAATTGATGCTACTGTTGATATTCACAGTAAAATGAATGAAGAGCTAATTGAGTCGTCTGGCATTACAGCCCATCTGACTGTTAAAAAGACCATTTCTGTCATTTTTATCCATTTCTTTCTTCCCTCTCTTAGCACTGAGACCCTTTCAGATACTCCCATATCCCTTAAATCACACTGCCTCCCTCCTCATTCGTTCTCCTTCTTCCATCACTATCTCTTTTATCTTCAGTCACCGTATTGTGAGTGATACGCTTCCTATGTTATCACATTCAAATGCTAAACCTGGAGGGAACAAGTCAAAAGAGAGTTTCTTCTTTTGTCTCCAATTCTGCTCTGTCATTACTCTCTCTTATCAGGCCTCTGCAACATGAAAACACACCCCGAGGCACAAGGGTTAACTGGGGCCAAGCATGGCAAAGGGGAATTGTGTAGCCCTATGTCAGTAAAGTTTGGGTAGATTTTTAAATTAAAATAATACATAAATTTGCTATTGTGCAGTTTCTGATCTGGGTCCAACTTTGCAATAGCCAAATGGTTGGGGAGTCAAATTGAATACAACAGATTTATCAAAGTTTACTCAATTTACTATTTGTGTTTACAGAATTTGTAAACACAAAATCGTGCCGTGGTTCATACTCTATGTTTCATGTCCTCTAATCATTGTGAAGGTGGCTATGAATTAGCTGGTTGCTGGGGTTACCAGACTAAGGCTGTACAATATAAACAAGAAGGAGTAACAATGCATTAAGCATCCATTAGCTTATTGTAACAGCCACTGACATGAATATATGGCTTGTTTCCACCACGGTGCTTATGGCCAAGAGAGAAACGCCCAGAGACTGATTTGTTGGACAGCTGAGTTTGTGTAAATACCACAAAGATTTTGGAAAACAGACCCATAATGTTAAAAAGCTCAGAATATGGAGAGAAGAGGGGAAGAAATTCATCAAGATACAAAGATGAGAGTGTGGCCCGGGTGATTTTCACTGACGAGCTAAAAACACAAGAAAGTATCGAAAAACCCTTCCGTACTGCAAACAACAAAGTGTGTGAGCCAAGACCCATACTGCGCAATCTACAACCTCCAACCATCTTCACTGAAGCCAGGATGGGAGTGAGAGCACGAAGGGGAGGGCGTACATACATGTGAGTGAGAAAAAGTACAGAAATTGAGAGCCAAACAACAAAACCTGCTGAAGCCACTACATCATCAATGTGTTTTGCAACCATATTATCCTCTCGGGGGTTCTTGAGTTTGGCTCTGAACACAAACACCACCATTGAGAGAGCGATCAGTGGGTTATCCCAGGAGATTGCAGTGCTGTAGTACAGGGGGGTATGACTCAGCAGATGTGACATCACGCTCTGCATGATGCAGGAAAAGGAAGACCACCTCGTGGCCGGTCGTGTTGAAGCAATCACAGCAGACTTCGCTGGGTGGGTTTATGACTCACTGACAAGTATTTCCCAGAACCCGTCTACCCGAGGGTATACTCCCTGCTTGTATGTGCTTTTAAGTTTACGCTAAAACCCCCTGTTTACATAATCAATTATATTCAACTGTCAGGTTTATTGGACAGTAAACTCAGGTCGAGGAAAGCTAAAACTCAAGCGTTTCTCTGAGAGTCTGCATCAATACTGAGTCACATCGTGACCTATGACATCACAAGGAGTACTGGGAATGAGCGAAATTTTGGCATGTTCAATACTTGCACACCCTGCTCCACCAAAACATGGCACATGTGTAAATAAGTGGAATATTGGAGCACAATGTGTTGACGGTGTGTCATTGTAACAGTAAACTTCTATATAAGTCCTAAATGAGTTATATCAAGAGAGGAAGCCTCTGAAGACTTTACGTTTTAAATTACTTTCTGAAACTCTCACATCCTAAAGTGTTCAGCATTTAGCTTATTTGGCCCCATCTTCTACCCTCTCTAACTGATACATGTGTTATCTGGTAGCTTTGTGTTTAGAATCATAATCCTGTCACCCGAACCCAATGATTCTCAGGCTTGCTCTGCGATCAAACTCACAAACATTTGTGCATGTTAAGTCACGAACACTCAGCTAACTGCCAATTCTCATCATGTTATGAACTCCATTGGTTAGGTATTGCCTTAGCCCTTTGTTATTTCATTCTGAATAATTAGAGAGCAAGGAGATGTTTCTGGTTATTATCACTGATATTGCTGTTGCAACATATTTTGACACAGGCAAATATGAAATCATATTTAGTTGACAGAATGGTTTATTTAATGAGTTTAGGAGTAGTTTTCCTTATGATAAGTACAAAAAACTCTATTAACACTACACACACACACACACACACACACACACACACACACACACACACACACACACACACACACACACACACACCTGTGATGAGGATAGTTGACTCCTGAGATGGATGGATGCTCTGAACTGTCTCCTTTCTTCTGTCCTGCCTGTCATCTTCACCATTGTCACTAAAGGAAATGACACAAGTTTGAGAGAAGAAGAGAAAATTTTTATGTAAAAAAATCATTCTGTAAGGGAGAGTGGAAAAACAAAGAAGAAAAACGGAGTTAACGCATGAATATGCTTCAGAAAATACAGCATCTCATTTTACTATGCTGGCAAAACCATTGTGTAATCATCTTTCAATATTTTATATTATTGACCACAAGGGACGGTGGCAAAGCCAGACACATAAGCAGCGATTATGAGTAAAATCTTCCATCCATACACTGTGGCCTGCAATGATGTAAGAACACAGGCTTGTAAAAAAACGAATTAGCCACCGTCTGTGTTCTGCGAAAGCCAAAGGTGTGGCAAACACATACGCAGATCTGACAGCACTGTGCTGACCTGCTTGGAAACAAAACTTGCAAGTGTGCAACTAAAGCAATGACCTAAATATGTTGATTTATTCTTTATAAAAAATTCTCAGTGCTACCCAGTAAATTAGCTAAATGAATTAGCACACTATAGAGTGTTTCTAATAAAATCTTACACGTAGTCTAGCATGAACCTACAAGAAAACAAGACTAGAGCTGCAACAATTAGTTGGAAATGAACGTCAGTTTTCCAAAGAAATGCCAACTATTTGATGGTTCCAGCTTTTTAAATGTGAGAATTAGTTGCTTTTTCTTTCCTTACCTTATAGTAAATTGAATATTTGGGGGTTTTAGGCTATTGGTCAGACAAAACAATGATGATGATGATGTGATGATGACATCACCTTGGTCTCTAGGAAGTTGTGTGTGTGTATTTTCACAGTTTTTTGATGTTTTATAGACCAAATAATGAATCGAGAAAATAATCTGCAGATTAATCGATAGTGACATTAATCGCTAGTTGCAGCCTTCTCCTCTGACTTTGTGGCTTTTGCTTTTCCTTTCAGGTAACATGTTACTTTAGGAAACGTTTGGCATGCCTCGTAATCACAAATCATATGGGGTTGAAATGTAAATTAGTCAAATACTAATAACACTATGCCTTGTGAATATTTGCCATAAATCCTCCAATGCAAATGACAAATCAGTACTGTATGTCTATACTTCACCCAAGGACCACATATATTTATAAACAAGTAAACCGTGTGTATAAAAAATGAAAACATGTGAGAAACACACAAAATAAAATATATTTCACTGGTTCACCTGCATTTTAAAGTAGCAAAGCTAGCTATTTATGTCAGTCTGCTGACCTTTGTCTCCCCTCCTCATCTCTCTGTTGCTCATTTGTCTGTTGGAGCTGGCAGACAGCATCTTGCAGGCTTCTGATCTTGGCCTTCTTCTCGTTCAGCACCATGACAAAACGTGAGTACAGCTCACTCTCCAACATCTCCTTATCCTGAACCTGCTGCTCCAGCCTGGTGAGAAAAACACACAGACACCAAAGTATGTGCAAAAGCATACATGCATGCAAACTCCCAATTAAACGTGGACACACATGTACACATGCATACACAGACAAATATATTTTTTAAAAGCTGAGGAATCATGTTTGTTTGTCTTCTGAGAGTAATTTGCTAAGCAGAATGATGCTGATGCCTCCACCCTGTGCAAATATAAGTCACCCTCAACCTCTGTCTCTGGCACAGCTCCATTCATTGGCCATGGAATGAACAAGAAGCTAAACAATTATACAGAAAATGTTACTTGAAAAGATGTCAAGCACCAGGGATATATAAATTGAAAGACATACAAGTGAATCATTTGTTAGTTCCCAGAAATCCCAAGCCCAGTTTGCAACACTGGGTGGAACCCTCAGTACTCTCAAATGGGCGACCAGTGATGATGTCATGCTGCGTGATTGCTGTGCATATAAACAGCTGGAAGCGAGACTTAAAAAGCAAAGAGAGCTTGCATGCAAACAAGACAATCAACAAACAAATACCAGAACATCTAAAGAAAATAATTCGATTCGTATTTTTCGTTAGAACTTGACATTTGCTCTCCAGCACATATTCTGTCCTAAACACTCATTCTAATCCATCAGCACAAACCACAGGGCGGCTTTCCTGTTCATCCTTACTCTCTGAGTATTCTCTGGCACTCCTGTTTCAGTCTTAGGTTCTCCTCCAACAGCTGGCAGTTTTCTGATCCCAGATCTGTAATGCGCTTTAGGGACTGGCCAATCATCTCACGGTTCAGCTCTAAAGAGTCTGGAGCTGGCTGGAGCTCCACAGAACCCAAGTGAACCTTAAGAAAGGAGGGAAAAAATGGGTAGAAAAGAGAAAATGAGAGCAAGATCAAATAAGACTGGAGTATTACATTACATTTGCATGAGCATCGGTTCATATTTAAGGCAATAACGGTTTCTCTGCAGGTTGGCTGGCTTCATTATTCATGACCAGTTGAGGAGCTCAGCAATGTGGGAGGACCTCAGTACGCAACCGTTCTTTCTCTGCACTGACAGGTGACAGTTAAGGTCGTTCATGACCCATGGTAAGCATAACCTCTGGACAACAGGACAGATTTAAGACTAGATCTCTCAGCTGCCCCTGGAGTACCTGGGGATCCTCTGGGAGAAGCTGGAGAAAGTTACCTGGGCAAAGCACACCTGGCACCACATTCCTGACATGACTAAGGTGCTAGAAAACTGAAGCATAGTTTAATGGACTTGTGGCACTACTGGCAATAACCTGATGCTCACATATAAAGCAGCTTCCAAAACCTGGTTAAAGTGAAAAATGAGTAAGAATTTGCACCTTAACGTCATCCCAAGAAGCTCTGCAATATACAGGTGCAACAAACCATTACATCACATTTCCTTTGAAGCTGGAGACATTTTAAGATGATGAGGTGTTTTCTTCTGTCTGAGAGGAATACAGGATGAATTCATTGGTCACCAGTCAACTATGCAAGTGTGCACACAGTTTCTTCTCTGTTGCTTCTTGTCGGTGACTCTTTGGAATCACAGGCAGGCTTCAGATGTAATAAAACATTCCTCATTTGGTTTGCATTTTGGCACTAAGTCACAGAGCAGGGCTGAGGCATTGCAGCGGGCGACAGACAAGTGCGGAAATATTGTAACATTTAGTTGATGTGTTAAATTTTCTGAATTCCATCATATCCCTCCAGTTTTAAATAGGCAAAATAGGACTAAATCTACAGCAAGGAACTCTAATAAAATACAAAATACCCCGAGGCACAGAAACACGGTTCAACCTGGAGTGAGTGTCTGCTCATCAAAGCTGCCACACCAAACGTACTTGCAAATAGTTGCACAATCTTTGTTTGCTTGTTGCCTTGGAGGTTATCCCATGCACACACACACACACACACACACACACACACACACAGAGGTACTGCTCATAATGCACTGGGAAACCAGAAGGTGATAAGGTGCTAAATCTTCACTGGGCTGCGTCGAGGTCGTAGACCCACTGTAATAAAGCCGCCATCTTCAAAAGCTCTCATAAAATACTTGTCATTTTTGTCCCAGGCTGATGCTGTCCTGGCAGGCCACACAGCTGTTTTCCCTTCCACTGGTGAACCTGAACATGTTTTAATGAGTGGACATTCGCTTCACATCACTCCCACAGCTTCACTACCTTAGCCTACCTGTCTGTTTCAATTGATCCTCTGTTCTTGGGTAGTTTCTTTCTCTCAATGTCAAATTTTGTTCTCTCTCTTCTGCTGTTTTCTCCCCCTACCCTTCAATTTTTCTGCAATGTTTTGTGCGTGAAATACTGTACTATTGAATGAAACCAAGAGCAATATTAACTCTACTACTATGTATCTTCTGCCAAATCCTTTTTGACACCTGCATTATTTTAGCTACGACAGCCACTAATAATAACTTTGGTGATGCCCTGACCTTTCCTCTAACGCCACCAACAGATCAGATTGTTCACTTATCCAGTGACACATCTAAACATCTACTAGATGGATTAGAACAAAATTTTGTACAAACACTCCTGGTTCTGAAACCATATATCCTAATAACTGACTTTTCTTTTAGCGCCACCATCAGGTCAGAATTGTAATCTGTCATTTACAGCCAAATGCCTGCAAAAGAATGGCATTCCCATCAGCATCAGCTGTACTTTGTGTTTAGTGCTAACTAGCAAACGTTAGCATGCAAACACGCTCAACTAAGATGGTGAACATGGTAAACGTTACATCTGCTAAACATCAGCATGTTAGCATAGTCACAGTGAGCATGTTAGCATGCTAAAGCTAGCATTCAGCTCAAAGCAGCACTTTCCCTAAGCACAGTCTCACAAAGCCTAGCATGCCTGTAGACTCTTAGTATTGTTTACATGTGGTCTTCTTCTTGTCTTTTGTGTTGTCTTCTTTTAGGGCTTGAACACCACCAACCTTCGATACATTAGCGCCCTCTGCAAGAAGCGAAATGCACACCATGAGCACAGGGGCTCATGTGCGTCCTCATGTGCTTTTTGGGTAAGATAACAAAACAAGGATCGCTCATCAAAAGATTGCTAGAAACCCTATATAGCTTACTGCCTGCCTGCCTCAAAGATAGATAATGACTCCATTCAGTATCATTCCATGTTAAAATTAAAGTATATTAAGAGATAATTCTGTAAAAATCCCTTTCCATAGTCACTTGCTTATTCAGGACCAGTGCTGCCAATAATGCCCAGTCTGATCACACCAAGGAAATCAGTGATTTAACAAAAGTCAAGTTAATAGGATAGGGACACAGATGAGACCACCCAGGATCTAAGCAGGATGAGGTTCCCAAGAACTCATAAAAGTCTAGAGCAACATCAGAATGTCACAGTGATCCAGTGCAGGTTCCTCTTAGGGATTTAGAGGGAATTTGTGTGACACTGAGCTTCATATATCAACAAGATGACATGCAAGATGGTCCACCATTAACAAAAAAACGGTGAGACTAGTGTAGGAAGAGGCCCAGTAATAATGGCTGATGTTTGGCTTGGTCATGATTGTGAATTTCAGTAGTGTGCAAGTCATCATGTCCACTTCAAAGATACACCAACACATTATATGCACATATGCAGAGCTGCACAAATTGCGAGGAGTGATAAATGTGAAAGCTTTGATCTTACCTCAAACCTCCCTTCCATCTCCTCCACCTCTTGCTACCTGTGCCTAAAGCTCCACTGTACTTCCAGAGGAAGGTCATTTGGCAATAAATCAGCCACATGAGAAAGGATAATGTGAAGGCTTTTGGACTAAATGCTGAGTACACTAATATTTCCACACTTTAAAGAATGTTGTAATGTCCTACATTTACTGTTTACAAGTCTCACTCCATCATAATGACTGGGACTTTGTCAAACTTTGTCATAATTTTTTTACCCACTGACACCATTTAAGAACATAAATCTTCCTGACCAGCATGTTAACATGGTATTACCAGTTTAAGACAAACAGATACAGAGATCTAAACTGCTGGAAGCACAACCCTTATTTACTGGATTAACATTGGAAATAACACTCAGCTGCTGTTTATTTCTTCTGCTCCTTCTTTTAAATACCAAAGGTTCTGTGTTTCACTGTCTTTACTTTCAGGGTTTCTGCTACAGTAAACATGTAAATTCCAGATCACTAAAAGTTTACCTTTAGCTTACTGTTCATCATGGAAAGAGGAAGGATGCACTAAACAAGATATGAATCTGAAAACGAAGGCAAGCAGCATGCTCATCTTTACATATCAGTGATAGATAGTAATGAATGTTTTTTTTTCCTATTGATTTAGGTTCCTTGTTGAAAGACAAAAAAGGCTAAAAAGCTCCCTTTATTTTCTTGAGCTTCTGCTTCTCTCGTGAGACACAGAGATAAAGTTAAAGGTCACTCTGCACACTGTTGCCAGCCTCTGCCAAGGTGTGGGAGGTCAGTCTGTTTGTTTGTGATCCTCGACCCACTGCCACATTTTTCTTATTTTAACAATTAAATAAGTAAAACATTCTGTTGTTTCAGCTTCTAACAGCATTTGACATAAGGCTTTAATGACAGGGTGGGCTAACTGATGACAATTAAAAGATCAATGCAGCTAACATGATAGGACAAGACAGAAAGAAGAGGAAAGAACTCTAAAATGAGATGAGATGCTTCATACATCTCTGTCATGACCTTGCAAACCCTGAAAAGTTAACTTTTTGGGATGAAGCATACTATATATAACATCAAACAACAACAAAAGAGACTAAACAAACTGAGATTTGAGATTTGCCAATATACGTGTAAAACCTTTGTTTCAGGATAAGTTAGTCCGACATTACAACAAGGTGCGATGTGTGTGTGGTCTAACTGTTTGTTTGTTTGTGTGTGCTTCTCCCCAGACAGCTAGCCAGACCATAAGGTCAAACCCATGGGGACGTAGGTGTGGAGAACAAAGCCAAAACAACACGGCCCCAGTGAACATGATACCATACCACACTGTGGGCACAGAGGACACAAAGCTTTCCTTATCACACAGTCCAACACATTGCTGGAGACCAAACCCACCATTTATTCCCATGGATCAGAGGACAATAACCCCCATTAATCAATAACCAGTAATCAGTAATATTAAAGTAAGTTGATATCGCTGATATTCAGAGATTAAAGATCGCTCACATATTCATCCATCTCCAGCTCATAATAATACTTTTTCACAATGTTTATATTATTATCTTATTTCATATGAGGGCAAAAATATAGTGAACATGTCAGTGGTCCAATCCCCTTTTTCTGTCCTTTTGCTATTTCAAAATTATTAAGGGAACCTGGAAGTGAGTGGGTGAGCACTGTGTGCATGATGACAAAGAGACAGTGTTCAAGGGTGGGCAGGGTGCTCAGTATGGGAAGTGTGGGCATTGAGCAGAGATCAGCTTGCACCATCAGCTCCCTCTTCCGCCATGCAGAGGCGTGCAGCCAGATAAAGAGCAGGAAGTGAGGGGCGGCAGCACTCAGTCTGTCCCTGATAACAAGACTGTTCCCATAAACACAGGGCATGCTATAGCACAGGACCAACTTGAGAGCAGATAATACTTCATTTCACTTCGGTATCTGCCTAGAATACTGGGTTCAGAGATGTTTGTAGCAAGGCAGGAATACATGATGAACATTCACTCACATTAATAATGTAAACATCAACCACAGAGACAAACTACAACTCAGTGATAAACTACTGTGACATAGAACTTTTTGGTGGTGACAGCAAGAGAGATGCGTTGGTGGATCAGAATCTTCAATGCGGTCAGGATACAAATCTGGCTTAGTTGTGCCACAATTTCCCAGATACTAAAAGCAGAACAAAAACTTGATTACAACTGTAAAAGCCAAACATGTAACCAATTTGTCCTCATTTTTGCTTTTGATGTTTGTATGATTTTATTTGATTTTTTCTGAAACCACAATAAAAGCATTTTGGCCACTTCATGGGATTGAAAATTTGCATCACTAACCATAAGTTAAGTGGGCATTTCTGTTTGGGTCTATCAAAACATGGCCACTGTAAACATTAACTAATGTCATTAAAACGGTCAGTCTCCACATATACACAGATGGTGCTCCTTGGCATAAACTAACAGATGATACAATGAAAAATCACATAGGGGAGGCCCGGTGTTACAATGGTTCCATAGTAGCACTGAAACGATAATTTAATTAGCTTCCAAATGTCATTTGCTGCTTTTCTCTGTTTAATTTCATTGTAAATTGATTATATGTGGGGGTTTTATTGTTGGTCAGACAAAACAAACAATTTGAAAACATAACCTTAGGCTCTGTGATAGGTATTTTGTTTAATTAATAATGAAAATAATCATTAGTTACAGCCCTACATGTCAGTGTCACAACTGCTTCAGCAGTATAGCTTCACAACTGCTTGAGAATCAAAGGCTGAACATCATTACACTGGGAATACCTCTGTTTTGTAAAACCAGTAGGAAACCCTGATGAAGGGATCTCTTATCCTGTCATTTATCTCCAGTTTGCAGTCTTTGCCATCATATTATTACGGCGAATTATATGCAGAGTGAATCCACATTTAAAAACACTGGAGAAGTTTGCTATTAGATACATGGTTTGATGATGTTTGTTACAGGACACACAAATCGAGAAGAAAAACAGCTTTGAGACCTGCTACCAAGCATGTTGGAAAAGCTGCAAAATATAAAGAGAGAGAAGAAAAGACACAAAACAGATGGAGATTGTCAACAAGAACAACATGAAGACAAGGAAGAGAAAAACAAGCAAATGAATAACCACATAAAAGTTGCTAAAAAGTGACTAGGAAAGAATAGGTCACGTATTGTCATCTATAAAGTTTTTGCTTTTGGCCCATTATATCAATTCCTTTCTCATTTGGTGGACTGTATTTAATTTACAGTTCTAAACACCTCACACTTAAACATTATCATGCACATGATTTAGAAATATTAGCGTTTGTAAATAATGTTGACATAGGCTGTGAATGTGCAAACCCACTCACAAGTACATATTGTATAATCTCACACTTCAGAATTTGGCATGATTCAACCAGAATAAGAAAACATTGGACTACTCCAGTGAACATACTCCTGCGTCATGCTGCACAGCTGAAATCCCCAGTGAACTATAACACAAGTTCTATTTGACAAACATAAAACATTGAACAGTCACATTCATCCACCCAGACTCATCCAGAATCCCGTGGCTTCAATTATCACAACTGGCAAGAATTAGAGTCCCAATCTCCCTGGTCTGAAGTAAGAACTGAGCTGTAAGTGCTACTCAAAGACAGAGTGACAATTTTAATAGAATGACAGGAAGCCCCTGGATTTGTTTGACCACCATGCAGGTTGTCACAGCACTACATTGTGCATCTAAAGGCATCTGCAACAAAGGCAATAGCTGATTCATGTAAAATAAAGTGACCATAGTATTTGTGTAATCAACTAATGTCAGTGAAGATGAAATTAGGTCTACATAGAAAACACTAAACTGACAAAATATATAGTACAAGTTGTTTGTGTCATATTTGGGAGCTAAATCGAGGCAGTCCTAAACAGGCGTACAGGATCTGTTGATTCCCCTTAAATGCTCCAAAGTCCTTAATCTGCAAGAACATGACGTGTCTGTATTGGCAAGTGTTGGTTCTGCAATATTTATTTTTCCACCAATGACAGATTGGTACTTAAACATTAAGGAGGAGATAATATAAAACATGTAAGCCATGTAAAACACCTGCTTAGCAGTCGTTTAACAACAAACACCCAAATTACATTCATCATTACAACTTCTGGGGGTCATATTCATAAAATATTAATGTCAGGTTAAGATCACCACCTGTTTTTTCTCCAACCTCTTTTCTTCTATTCCCAAAGGAAATTTTTTTGTCATTTCTACACCCTGAAATTATCTGGCTGAGAAAATATGTTCCACTTTATAACCTCTGTCATGTTAAAAAAAGGCAAACAAGGGGGAGCAAGAAAAAAGGGAGAAAAGAAGAAAAGAAGCAGGTGTTAGAAAAGAGCGGTAGTTTGCACTTAATGCAAATAGTCCCCCAGGATTCTTATATCTGTGTCTACCACACACATAGGCTATTTCACACAGTGGTGATACTGTCAGCAACAATGTGAGCATGGATTACATTTTTAAAAAGCACACTTGGAGCTGGACAGATTTGGGCCACTGTCAATCATTTTGTGTGGTCTAGTTGCTCCTTTTGGCAACAACTTTTCCCCAAAAAAAACCATCACCACCTACACAAATGAGAGAGGTCATTTTTGGCATGTCAAAACCAGTAAAACTGTTTAATTTGGGAATATAAAAGTCAAATGATGGCTGCTGTTTATTTGTTTGTCTCTCTTGCATTTCACTCACTGGTGATGACCTGCATTCAAAATAAGTTTCTATTTTTTTTTTTTTACACAAATCTATTCATCTATTATTCAATTTTAAAAAGCTTTGATTAACTAATGTTAACTAGGGATGTCCCCAGTAGTACGCTATATCCCTAATAACACTTGTCAATCATTGTTCATTTTATTTATTTTTATTATTATTAACAGTTAAACTGAGTTACATTTTGGGAAATCTTGTGTACCTGTATGTGTTTCTGAGTCTGAAAGAGAGAGCATCCACAAAAACAAAACATGAAAATTGTGTTGTTTAAAATATCCATTCTTTCTATACTTGATATCATAATTTCATTATTGAAATATGGGATGTGAGACAAAGTCACATACAGTGGAAATAATTGTTTTGTCAAGTATGGCACCCAAAGGCTGATGGCCTTCTAAAACCAACAGTATGTCTGCACATGTCCGGACACGGACACATGCACACATAGGCACACTTGCATACACTGCCCACACTCATAGAGACAAAGAAGGCCCTTCCATAAATCAGGGTTTTACGACCTCTACAGTATTCCTAACCCCCTGGCCTTCTCCCTCTGGTTTCCTCTAGCTGCACAGCAGTCCCAGGACCCTAAGTGACCTGCTCCCTGGAGGCAACAGCATCCTCTCACAGTTTGGAAGAATAACTCCAAAATCCACTGAAAGCACCATTACCTGCACTCCATCTAACCTGTCGCTCACTGTAAGCTACGTGAGACTAGCCTTAGCACAGAATGTAATACATGTCCCTGTCTGAATCTTTTCAGTTTTTGTCAGTGACTGTTATATACATATGCATAAATTTAAAAAGAGTTGTGCTTTAATGTGGGGAAATGATTGTTTACATTAATGCAAGCTAGCTCCACCTTACCTTTAATCAGCAAACCTTTTCCGCTAAAAGTTTACGAGCTGTGGCCATTAGAAAACTACCTTATACTGTTGCTATTGGATGACTGGTAACAAACTGAATGATTCCTATCTGTGGAATTTTCCACACTGGCCTGAAGGCAAGTCTTTCTAATTCTGCAATATTATGGGGAGTCTATAAACCTTATCTTTTTAACAGCCCCTTGTAAAAAATAAGACTTCCTTTCTATTTTTGTTGTGTGTCGTTAGATGCATGTATCCTCAGGGAACAGTGACAACAGAGAAGTTCATGATGTTGTGGAATTCAAGGGTGAACTACTGAGAGATCTAAAATGTATCTTTAACAACAGAGTTTAACAACACTTGAGTTTCAAACTACCCACTTCAGTTCATGAAATTTCTATATCTCTTTTAAATGGTTAAAGCACCCAAAACCAGTTTCAGCAGTTTCAGATCTGCAGTTCCTGTCCATCCTGCTGCAATTTTGACACTTGTGCCACCTGCAGGCAGTGTTGGTGGCTTTGGTGGAGGTACGTTGTTCCAGGTACTAGTGAGACGATGAAATACAATCCAGAAAGGCCGGTTTGAAGGTTTGTCAGACATTGAAAAGTTTTGTCACAACGACCGCGAGGTGAACAGCGGAAACATCGGCATCCACAATAAAAAGTAATCTACCAGAAATGTGCACTTGCACGTATTTGCTTGGACAGCATGTCAGATGGCGTTGCACTGCAGCTAAAGTTAAGCCCAGACATCCCTGCATTTTGTTTGCTGGGGCCCTCTGCATTGGCATTACTGCTGTGTTCAGTTCCCATTGAAACAAATGAGGGGGCTGAATTTTTTATGCAGTGCTGTTGTCTGTCTGAACACAGCCTTAAAGCTGCTTGTGTGTCTGTTTAATAATTATGTAAGATTTCACGACACTTAATAAAAATCTATCCAAAGCTTTTGCTCACCGAGATGTCATTACAGATCTTCTGATATGAGAGATGACAGTGATCTGGAGTGAGGTCGAAAGAATACATCTCCTTGTCGCCTCGTCTCCTTCCTCCTCCTCTTCCTCCTTCACATCCTGTTAGTGCTTGAAGAAGATCCTCAACATATCTTTCCCTCGTGACTCCCATATCGCCGGCTTCCCTTGTCACCTCATCTTCTGAAACTGGACACAACAAAGGCATTTTTCTCATTTTTGCATCATTTTAAAGTCGCACATTCGTACGTTGAGAGAAACTGTACAGAAGGCAAAGAGGTGATAGCAGACTGAAGAGAAATACTACAAACATTAATTATGTAGTAATGCGTGGACGGATTTAAAAGGAAGCAAACAGAGAAACCAAGGGGAATGTCATCAGCTGTTGCACAGCTGCTCACACGGGGTTGAGGGTCCCAATTAACACATCAAACACAGAAACACTGCCGACCCAGAAGCCCGCACATAGCTGTCACAACCCCATCTCTGCCTGTCAACTCCACAGATGGACAGCAATAGAAAACTAGGGAGCAGTTATGTTCCAGGTGTCCTTCCAGAGAAAATGTACTCATGTGCCTAACCACAGACACACACACACTGAACACTGACATGCACATACAAAGACAAGCCTTGTAGAGTTTAATCTACGTTATACACCTGTAAGCTGCAGCACAGGAGTGAAGAGGGATAATGAAACAAGGTCACTGCTGTCCCTCTGGTTAAAAGCTACAATATTATGAGATGAGGTTCAGCCAGGTGCCTACACAGCTTGGACAGCTTGATGAATGGTAGACCTGGTGACAACCCAGTCTAGTCAGTGGTCAAAAGATGTAAGTCTGTGTGGTACACATAAGCCTAAAATTGTGGGTTCAATCATGACAAATGTGGCCTGAGACTGTTTTGTTGTGAATAATTTGAGTGGTCCTCAAATCTTCAAGTGTTTTTGTACTGTTTGCATATCCGAAATCTTTACCTTCTCCGATCCATGCTGAGTTGCCATCAGTGAGGGCCAGTGTGAACCCAGCACCCAGATCTAAGGCCCAGTCCACTCGCAGGAAGTACGGGGTGCCTGGATTAGTAGTTACAGTAATCTCTCGGACTGTACCACTCATGACCTGCAGAAAATCAAAGACAGGAATAAAGAAACTGTTAACAAGGTGCCATTAGATTCCTTTTTCCAACAACAAGCCCATTGCATTGTGTTCAGGATATTTCATAGTATTTGGTCCTAGGACCTCCTTCGAAGGCAATCCTCCAATCAATCCATTTTGATGTTGTATGGTTGTGTTAATCTTCCAGTTGCATCAATGCGCCTCATTGTTTTACTACTTGGATTTGGTAATAAACGTCCCTGCTGTGTGTGTCTTCAATGGGGGTCTCTCTGAGTCAGTGGAACCACACAGAGTTTAACAGGTTTTGGCGAGTGTTTGTGTGGGAGTGTGGGCTTCCTGACCACCAGCAAGGTAATTACACGCTTTTAAATAAATAGATAAATCGAGGATTATTACCAAAAAGGCCCAGATTTTATTCAGTGTGTGCATTTATCCAAAGAGCTACAGTATACATAATTTCTTAAAGTGAGTTTGAATATTCTAACCTCACACAGCTAAACTACACCTAATGAGTTTCCACAGTGCAATTTAAGTCATTTGAGTCTGGAAACATCCACTTGAGAATGGATTAAGCTTGATTAAGCTCTTTAAACTCACAAAGCTTTGTAACAATCACTAAAGCTACACGTTACACTCTAGATACAAAATGAATCATGATTCTGCAGCTGCATGGACTATTTCTCACCTCAAACACATTTAGATTTTTGGCAGATAGTTTGGGAGGAATATGACATCATGCTTGAAACTAGGAACCAAAGACCAATGACAGCCCTGCAAGTCATGTGTTCAATCACATGTAAGGGATTCCAATGATGTGAGTGAAGGCAGTAATTGTCAATAATCTATTGCTAAAGCCTAACACATCTCAAGCTAATTCATCCATGGCCATGCCAGACCACAGTGAGAAACCTGTGGGGTATATGCAATAAGAAGTACTTTATACTATGAAACTAAATCATTATTTGCCAATATTACACTGTTCAATGAGTGTAGTGAGAAAGCTTGTTTGGTAATGTCACCTTGCCCTCAGGCTAATGTCTTGGCTAACTGACTCATTGCTGCAGTTAAAGTTAAGCCTCCTGCCAGAAACAGCCATGTTCAACCCATCAGTTACAAAAGATGTTGATTTAAGGACTGCAGTATCCTCCATGAGATTGTTCCTGAAATGTCGTTTTGGTTTACTGGCTACACATCGTTTGTCTTCTCAAGAGCTTGAGAAACTTTTACTTAACTACAGATGTCCAAGCCAGAACATGTTATTACTGCTTCCACGTGAAGTGAGAGGTGAGTTGGACATCTTCCCTGCTTAACTACAGGGCAAAGTGTGTGGAGATGGAGGGAAAAGGACAGCTAAATTGGCAGTTAGCCAAGCTGGACATGTTTGAAAAAATGAAAATGAGCGCCTGTGCTATAGGTTAGGACGTGACAGCACTGTTTTTTTTTTCTTTTCTATTATTTCTTTATATCCCCCACCATATACGCTGACAGAGCAGGTGGTCAAGGTTATTCAAAATGAGACATACAGCAGAGATCTGACAGACATAAACGTGCCCTCTCCACACACATACACACACACCAGTGCATGCACATGTGCATATGCACAAAGAGCCTTGCAGCAGATTAAAGTTGACCCTTTGTGCTTCAAGAAGGGGTGTGGTTGGACGAAGGGGCTGAAGGGTTCAACTTTAACCTCATAAAGTGATCCTGGCTACTCATTAGTTACTGTAACATCTGTTGTGCAGGGACAATGACCCTGTGACAGAAGGACACTCCAATTAAATAAACAGGAATGGAGAGCTGTGCAAAACATTCAAAGTCAATCCTAAAGTCTTCCTGTTCAGTTACTTGCATGCTTAAATCATCAACCAAAGCTCCCTTACAGCTTTAACAGCCTTTATCCTCTTTTCTTACTCCCTCTGGAATTTTTTGCTCACCCTTTTCATTGTCATTTCTTCAGCATTGCCGCATATGAACACTGCAAGACATAACTGTGTGCAGGAAGTACTAGGCAAATGAGTCACAAAGAGAGCCTCTAATTATGCATCTTATGTCTTATATGAGGAGTTCATACAGAGTAGAAAAAGACAAGGCAGTTAACTGTCTCTTTAATGGGCCCTGACAATTAGGCCAGTCCTCTCACTGTCCTTTCACAGGACTTTCCCCTCATGCTTTCTCCAATGCAGTGGTTTGGAGATGAAAAGGAGAACTCTTTAGCTGGTCCACTGTTATCATGTCATATCAGTCAGGGATTAAAGCAGTGCTGCCCTAACCAGCAGCAGACTGTGCCATAACCTGTTATTCAATATTCTTTCCAGGTATTGGCTCTCTGAAGCCACTTGACAAATAGAAACAGTGTTAGCAAATATAACAAGTACTACAATAAATGAAGGTCTAAAGGCTAAAACATGTCTCTGCAAATCTGTTTGAACTGGCATATACCATGATCATGTCAAAGGCAGAATTATTGAAGTGTCACCATATCTTGACTGATATATGCATCAACATAAAGACCAGGTTTGAAAAAATAAACACAGTAATTTAACCATAGACACTTTTAGTACTTATTTTCTTGCTGCTTGCAGAGGAAACTGTGATGTAGTGGTCATGGGTCAGGGTCATGCTCCGTCTCGAGCTGTATGACAAGATGATTTTCTGAACTCCTTATGGATTCAACGATTTTTTGTCACCATAAGGCAGCAAAAGCGTTTGAGATTGGTGACAAGTTTTACACCTATATCAAACATCATTGGCAAAGTGTCTTCTTATTATTCATATTATTATGTGGTCAAAACAGCATAATCTACTACAATGCATTTGTCTCTTTACTCCTCCGAGTGAACATACCGCCTTCACACTGCTAGCTGTGATGCCACTTAAACCACTGGGTGACAAATGAAGTGAGAACAGAAGCTGAGCAACAAAAGCACTACTGCTGGCAGCATATTCTATCTGAAGAAGTTAGCCTATATGATCCTGCAAGCCAATCTAATGGAGTCCTTGTTCACAGAAAATGTACGCTAGATATTATGCGATAAGTCATGCATTTACACAATTTAAATTCCACTGAAATCACACAAGGAATAAATACGACTTCAGTCAATAACACATTTCAGAATAGAAAATGTGCCGCTGGTTGTTTGCAAAGAAAAAGTAATCTAATGGAACAAACAGGAGTGAGCCACAGGGCCAAACAGGGATCACACCAACTTCAGCTCTGCATTCAAATCATTGAAGAGATGACTCATTTCAACAAGAGGGCAATCCTTTTAAACAAACATATATTGCTAGCCTGCAGGGGTTGTCCTCTTGACCTCATCTCTTCCGTATAATGTTGTATATAACATGGATTCAGCGGCACAATAAGAGGTCATTTTTACATGTCCAATATTCACATAGAAATATGTTACAGTGAAAACTTAAGCCATGTTTAGTCACAAATGTAAGGCAATTCTCAGTTAAGACTAAAAGATAAAAAGTTGGACCAATAATACCTATGACACCATAACTATGGTGGTGTAATTAGCCTAACTTTCATTACCATCTACAGGGAAGATTGAGGGTCAAAACTGCGTAGAAAGCAAGTCACTATTGTCACTGCAGTACTTCCAGTACCACTTAGCAAATGATTGCACATACTGAGTCTACATCAAGTCTTGATTTGACTGCAGTAATCAAGCATGCTGTACTGTAGCCTAAATTGGTCATTGCACTGTAAACTATAAAACGTAATCACATTAAGGGGAATGTGAGTCTGTTTAAAGCTTACACTTGCTCATCCCTTGCTCTTTGAAACCAGACTCTCCATTCGAAGACTTAGTCTCTTCTTACAGCAGGTTTTCATCCCCACAGTAAAATATGCAAAACATTATTTACGTGTGGTTTACAATCTGACAGATTTCTTCTTACATGAAGAGCTCTCTAGGAGTGTCTGGGAAGGAAAGGGTCGAGGGGGATTTATGAAACATGGTTTAAATGCAATCAAGATGCTGTCGTGGCTGATTGGAGGGAGGGGACTTCACTGTGAAAATTTTGAGAGAAGAGTGGACCACAAAAAATTCTGTTTTACCTCATCAAGAGAGAATAGGGTCTATTAGGCTAGCGACCTATAAATAACAGGCAAATTTCTCTATAGGATTCAAACTAAGGATTATTTTTATAATTGCTGATTTGTGAAGTCTTAGGAGTGACATAAAATAAATAAATGTGGATATATAAAGACAAATAATTATTTTTCCTTTTGCTTTTCCCTTATTGCGTTTGCTTTTCCTTGAAGGGCAAAGCTGTCAATCAACAGGCTTTGGGCGGGCCTTCGTGCCCAGGCTGAGTAATCAATTTCATTTTTTGTGAAATATTAATGCAAATGCTTAAATTTTAGATGATGTGACCATCAAATCTGTATATTTTTATCTGACGACATAAATCAACCCATTTTCTGGTGAACGACTATTCTTGTAGTCTTTGAGCACTTTGCTTTATGATACACTAATACCTCAGATTTTATTATTATCCACAGCCAAATTACACCACTATAATGTAACAACTTCCGGAATCTGCAAGTGCTGTCTAACTAACTTATACTACCTCCACTAGTGCACCATGGTGGAACAAAGTAATATGTTATCGGCATAGGTAATACTCCTGTAACGGCAAGGCGCCGAGTTTTTAACGTGCTGCTTCGCGGTGTTTGAATATTACAGTGTTTTTTTAACAGTCGGACTAAATTCACCATAATTTTGGTATGGGTAAAACACAATGTACCTCAAAAGACTTACGGTATTGTATGGACTAACTACTGCGATGTCCAAACGAAGCAATTTTTGTATGAAACTGAAATCATTGCCGCTCTTACTGTTGACAGTTTTGGCAGACGTTTCAACCTTCAACTCTTGCCTTCTCAGCCAATCAGCAAACGATGTTTTGCAGATAATTGCGTAATTACGTTACGTAAACCTCTTTGGTTACGTTACGTACGTTCCAGAGAACAGGAAGTGTGATGTGGCGTTAACTCACAACAAAAATGGTAAGCTTGTTTTTATTAAGCAAATGCTTGTGCTCTTTTACAGCATCTTTTAAGCGTTATCTGTAACACACATTTTACGTCTGGTCTGTGTCGCAATACACTGTGACAACACCTTATGCTAGCATTCGGTGTAAAGCAGGACGTAGTAAGTGCTACACTACCTAGCTTGCATTGGCTTGCTAATATGGGCTAAAAGTTTAGCCAATCTAGCTATCACATTATGTTTCTCTTCTTGTATTATATATTTATATCATCGCGTAAGTTGCGGTCGTGTGTCAACGCTAAATGTATCACTAATTAATGAGTACGATGAATGCGAGCATCGCAATGTTTTGAGGTGTGTGCCACGTAGCTGCACCACAGTTCAGGGAGCATGCATTTGTATGCGTGTGTCAGTGGTTCAGCTACATATTGTGGATTGGCATTACGCGGTTGTTTACAAGCTTATAACAGGAATATTTTTAACAAAATCTTGAGTGAGTGAGATAGTAAGTAAGTCCTTATTATATAATTATTCCCCGAAGACCTTATTTAACTGGAATCTTAAGGACAAGAAGATAATTTATTATAATGTTATATTATGTTTTGTTTTCATCTTGAACAAAACATGTAACAACAAACGCAGCCAGGGAAGCTGGATAGTGTCCGCAGGAAAATGTTTATAATTTATTAATTTTGCCAAACATAAAATCATGGTAATATTATAGTACAAATATGCTGTGGCAAGTGAAGTGAATGGTGAACACTAAATTCACCATTGAATTGAGTGTAATTAGTGCCATGTAGGGACAAGACCAAAATAATTACTTACATTAAGTATACACTTTTTTTAATGGATAATAATGTCAAATTATCCTAAAAGGCATGTGTATCACCATGTTACAGTATATGTAATATTCCAAAGGTAAATTCTCTAGTTAAATGTATAAGATCATTCCAGAGCAATACTACATGAACAATAACCCTGTCTCTTTGGAATAATGCACATATTTCTATGAGTAGAAATAGAAGGTCCAGAAGGGGTTTCCTCAAAAAAAATTTAAAAATCATTGCATAGACCATTGGTAGCTTTATAGTGCCATACTTAAGCGTAAGACCGTATAAAACTATGAGCATCCTTGTCTTTGTCTGTGATGTGAGATGTCCAGTATTGTTGGCCAGCTAAGCTATACTCCAGTGTAGATTTCCTAACTTTGCATGACAGGTCTGTTAAACGACAGAGCCACACATTTATACCCAAACAGGGAAGGGCTAACTTAGCCAATGTACTTGGTGAACTCTGATGCTTGCTTGCTTACCATTAGAGGAGCATCAGCAGACACACAAATCTGCAATTCAGTCCGATGTGTTATGAAATATTATGAGTATGATTATGTGGGGTCCCACAGTTCGTTATAGCTTACAAATAAGCACAGCAGTCTTCAGTCTCCATTTTGGCACATGGTACAGAATTGGATTTAAACCACAATACCTTTTTAGGCATGTGGTTGATCTTGTAAATTAGTATATGAATGTACACACTTAAAGAGGAAAATTTTGACTGGCAGTCTTTAGAAAAACATGCTATCTGTCCCCCAATCTGACACTGAGTCTTTGAGAATTATGTGACTCCTACTGGGTCTACACAGCCAGCCCACTTCCTTGTTACAGCACCAGAATGAACAGCTGGTACAACAACATTCCTCGCTACAAGTAGCATAACATCAGTGCTACAGAAAATTAACTAAAGTGAATTCAGTGGGTCTAATTTTCATGACTTATTGCTGCTAAGGTGCTCTAGATCATGTCTGTACTAAATATATTGTCTTTTATCTTGCAGTCGGCCATTTTCAACTTCCAGTCACTGCTAACAGTGATTCTCCTCCTGATCTGTACCTGTGCCTACATCAGAGCGATGGCTCCCAGCCTGATAGACAAGAACAAGACCGGGTATGATCACATACTATTCGAGATACTTAACAATGAAGCTGCCATTGAAGTCTTTCCAGTGATTAATTGACCAAAATTAATTAAGCAAAAGAATAAAGAGTACACAAAGAGGGAGCAAACAGAGTCAATCTATTTCAGCTGAAAGGACAGAGATCATACACAGGGCTCTGTACGAAGACTCTGACCCTGAAGTGCAGAAACAGTCACATATTTATGATAACAACATAACAAACGGAGGCAAGGGAGACATAATCTGTTGGACCTTTAGCCTAAATCATCTCTGCCTTACGCTAGCAAGTATCATATCCAAGCATCAGTACAGGACGGACTGTTCTCCTATCGCCCCTCGTAGTACACAGGGCAGACTGTTCTTCAGAAGTCAAATCTACCCAAAACACTAGTGCACTTTATGTCAGATGAAGCTGTCACACAGGATAATAGCAAAATACCATATAACAAAAGACACTACATAATACTCATAATGATACATTTTGCTCTTACACCACACACATTCTCGCACACCATTGGAGCAGGGAAGAACATCCTCTTCAGACAAACACATGAGACTGAGAGTGGCAGATGGGATGATTTAACGGTTTTCCCTCTTGATTTATCTGTTGACTAAAGGCATGAGCTGTTATTTGTGTTGATTTGGTGCCACACATTATGCAAACAATTCTGAAGAATCTGAGGGGAATACCATCTCCAGGCAAATTCTAAGAATGTGCGTTTTGTATAGAAAAACATGTCTATAAAAAAAAAAAAGTTTGCCTAAATTGCAGAAAATATCACTTTTAAACCAGGCCTATCCTAAGTCAATAAAAGAACATTTCACAATGGGATGCTGACACCATCTGGTTGGTTTGAAAGTTGAAGACAGTCGTTTTTTAAACACGTACAGATGTATTTACAGACACACACACACACACACCCTGACACAGGCTGACAGAAACATCAGAAAAGTGAAGGCTGTCACTAGAGATAATAAGACGTGCCTGCTGTCACCCTCTCTTCCGCTGTGTGCACTCCTTACATGGAAATGGACATCTGGTGGCTGCGTGGGTTTTGTAGAATGGGTATACAGTCCTCATGTAAAGTTGTGACAGCAGTTACTGTGTCTTGAGATATTAACGCAGCAACCAGCCTTTTTTATTTTAGCTTTTAATATCACAAAACATTTGTGCCTTTTTGTTTTTATTGCAGTAAAAGGACAATTAACATTTACAAAGCAGTAAAATAAATGGAAGCAAAATATTTTTCCTGCTTGTAATTTTTTATAATTATTTTATCTTTTAGGCTTCTAGGAATTTTCTGGAAGTGTGCCAGAATAGGTAAGCCAATGATTGACCCATATTACATTAAGTCATATTTCCTCATATCAATGAAATGTTGCTAAATGATGTAGCCTGAAACTTAACATTTTTTCTTTTCTCCAGGTGAGCGGAAGAGTCCATGGGTGGCTTGCTGCTGTGTCATCATGGCTTTTAGTATACTGTTTCTGCAGTAGCAGTCCAAAGAAAACCACAAATGGAAACATTGGGGAAATATACAAACAACAAGGCATGGACAGTACGATCCTAGAAGCACAACAGGACCTTCAGTGGTTGTCACTTAGATAATGTAAAAACGGAGACCACTCACCGTAGCCACGGAGAGAGAAAATGTGTCTGTGTAGGGGGAGGGGGGAGCTGATGGCCCCAGAGTGTGTCATGATCCCTCCACGGACTTCCAGGTCTGTCCATGTGTTTGCTTATGTGGAATGTTTACTCCGGATGTATCCGGGGGGGGGGGGGTCAAATGACATATTGTCCAAACATTTCACACACATTTTCTTCCCTTTTGACTTTGTCACAATTGCATCGACTCTTTTGAAATTCTCCATAAAAAGGACCTTCATAAATGTGCGGAACTGTGATGCAATCCACATGGAGGTTGTATTTGTAAGCAGAGTTATAACGAGGTGTGACTTTGAATCATCAGCACCCTCTTTGTAACTTGTGCCCCATTTGTTGTATCTAGAAATGGTGATCATATTCCACAGCAGAATAATAGTATAGCTCTTCAAGTGTCTAATTGTCCTGCATATTTGCCTCAGAGAGCTGCTGATGCTTTTAAAGTCAGTCAGTTTGCCGCTATTTATTAAAGAACCTTTTTGGAAATCTGGTTTGAGGAGGCTGATTTTTGTCATTTAAACTCAACCATTTTGATTAGAGTTTGCTGTTGACACCTGTTTATGTCTGTTGTGATAATGCCACACTAAGATGAAATACACGCAAAATACACGATGATAACCTGTAAACCTTTTGTCAATCTTCTCTCTTTAAGGTCGTGGTTACACATATCGTGCATGTAAGATTGCAGCAACTGCCGAGTTAGACAAGAAGTTTCATGATTAGTTTTGGTTAAGAGGAAACTAGGACCTTAAGTATTACTACATAAGGTCACATCTGAAGTGTAGTCCTCTGGATTCTTCTTGGAGTGAGATGGACAGTGAAGAGTTTGCGATAACCTCATCTATAACCTTGCAGTCAACACTCCTCTTCACAGGGTTTACTGCCAAGAGCTGTCAGCTGATTGTGCCACAAAACATGACATCGCTAGATATCCATGTAGTATTTAGTTCCAGATATGTAGTGGTGTATGCTGCATTAGAAGTGAAAGCAGGGTTGACATTCATACCAAGAAGACCTTTAAAGCAATGCCTTGAAATTGTGCCTTCAAGTACTGGAAGGATTTCAGGAGACTGTGGAGGGTATCCAGAATGTTTTGGAAAAGTTACGACCATGTTTAATTGCAGATTTAAATGACAAATCTTCTCAATTTCATCTTTTAACTGTGGACAACTGTGGCAGCAGTAAAGCAAAATTCCAGATAATGTGACAACCTTTTTCCAAATACTGCATATAGGCTAATAAGACTAAATCACATGATTCCTATGAAAGAGTTGTGACAGGTTTTAACTTCAGAACATAGCGTTTGACTTAATTTATATTGTCAGTCACAAAATTTGACAAATTTATTAATCCTTTAAATCCTAAATAGTACAATTGCGTCATGGGTTTTAAAGAAAGGGATCAATAAAAAGCGTAGAGGTAAACTTAAATTATAGTGGATAAAAACAATCCCACACACATTTTCTCTCTTCTCTGTGGTACAGAGCAGAGGAGGAGACTAGTTGACATACTCACCTTTGATACTCTGATCACTGATGTCTCCAGATCCCAACACACCCACACACAGTCCCTTGTTAGGGAACGTGGATCCCCATATTGGTGTGCATCCGTTTTGGCACTCCCCTGGTAGAGATAAAGCATCAAGTGCAGCCTGCCGGTAAAGTCGTGGTTATCAGGCAGTGACGCAGATACAGGAGACAGAGGAGCAAGAGGCTCTCAGTCATCTACTTCTATCTTGGGAAGCAGAGATACTGGTGGGCTGGGGGGACATCACTGGGTCAATGTACCAAGCTAATGTCCTGAGTGATGATGAAAGGGAAACGATACAGAAGACCTGAAGTCACTTACTCCAGCTGATAATAGCAGCTGTGATCATCAGTCCCATTCTGGTTATTCAAACAAAATGAACAAACATGAGAAGATTATTGAGTCATTTGGTGCAGTGGTAAGGAAAATATTAAGAAAGTAAACAGATGGTTGGAAACTGCAGACTCCTGGGCCTGGTTTAAGGGTCTTCTGGGGACAAAGTCGAACTAAAACGTTAAAAAAAAAATTAACTTTTTAAATACAAATGATTCCTCTTAATCTCCCTTAAACCGTGGGTACAAAGAAGAATATCTGGCGGTGACTCAGTGACTGGATGCCTAAAACAACTCTTCCTGTTTCTTAAGTGACGTAATGCATGTCCTGATTTCTGTGTTTGAGTTGGCTGATCGAAATTTACACAAGTGGATTCCAAATGGCTAAGAACATGAGAAAATAGACCTTTTTCTTTTCAATGTGTCAGAAATCTGCTTTACTTGACATCTGCTGAGCATCATTACCTTCATCCTCGAAGTTTTTATTTCTTTCTCAACTCCTCCAATCCTGCACAAGGCTGGCAACAAAGCTGATTAAAGTAACTATGCCTAACCGAGTGGGAAGTAAAACTATATCTAACACTTGATGTTATTGTGGCTTGTAAATGATGTTCAAGAAGGTTAAGATAACCAATATGATTAAACTACAATGCATTATTAAATCGTGTCAAGTATTGATTTCCCTCCGCATTTGATATATTAATTTTAATTACCAAAATAAAGCTAGCCGGCCCTACAGTTTCTGAAATGGTGTTTTACAATGAAAACCAGGGCAAAACTGATTCAAAGTGTGATCTGCACTGTAGATGTCAAATATGTCTTTATTTTTGCTACCGTTCAATTTGTGATTATTTCACATTCTATAAAAAAATAACACTGTTGATATTTTAAAGGCTGATACCAGTATTTTCTAGACTTAATATATTTACATTTGATTACTTTTATGCCAACAAATAAGTCAAAAATTATTCTGCCCACAAGAATTGTATTCCTGGCAGTGTGAAGAAGGGTTTGAAACAGCATTTAGACCACAATTTAATAATAATAATTATAAACTTTTTTTATATAGCACCTTTCATACATAGGGTTTAGCTCAAAGTGCGTTACAATAGAAGTGAAGGAACAAGAGAATAAAACATGCAAAATAAAATAGTGCAAATACTGCGCATTAAAACCACGCAAACAAATACGAGAAGCAGCTAATCGCAAGAACAGGTATGCCAAGGACAATGTAATATTTAAAAGATAGCACTAAAATAAAGAAAGGCAAATGACCAATAAAATATATCAAGATAAAACAGAGATAAAACAAAACAAGTGAAGGGAAGAGTGACAATTAGTTAAAAGCAATGCTGAATAAATACGTTTTCAATTGTCATTTAAAAATGTTCACAGAGCTTGCATCTCTTATAGCCTTGGGTGGGGAGTTCAGTAGTTTTGGGGCATAGTTAAAAAAGGCTGAGCTGCCGATTTTCTTATTCGTGTGAGAGTTTATTGTTTAAAAAACCAGCAGCAGAGGCCGTGAGGGATTATAAAACGACAAAGAGTTAGTAATGTAGGCCAGTCCCAAACATTTACAGACAATATAATTCATTTGTTAACTTAAATATGTGTGTGGTTGGCTATGGCCTTGTTATTTTTAATGCATATCCTAAGCACAATGTTTTTCATCTTTCATAAATGAGGCCCACTTGACACTCACCAGAGAGCCTTTCTCTATGAACCCTCTTACCTTTTGTTTCACAGGGATCAGAGGAGCAGCCAAAGATGTGACAGCATGAGGTGGCATGAAATGTAGACATCTAATCCAAAACACCTCATTTAACACAGTGTGCTGTTTCATGCATCATTAATAAACATGAATAATTATGGCAAATGTCAGCTGTGTCGTAAAGAATCATATGATTGATGCCGATAGTCAGGAATCATGTTGGCCTCACTGATTGGTACAATACTGAGCTCATTCAGTTTCATTTCCAGATTATTATTTATTTCATTTTTTTCCTTCAGTGATGGTGGAAAATTAGTCTCAGATGAGCGATAATGACATTTACATCAAATGCTCCTGAATTGTTCACTGCATTTGCAAACTACCCCTCAGCAGATAATTGGGAATTTGTAATGTTCCTATTGCAACTCTACACTATAAGATATAATAATATCCACATTAACTCATATCCAAAGAATTTGTCTTATACATCATCACCCGTAGAGCTCTAGCAGAAAGGTACCCAAAGCACATTATTCTAATTTCCTTGTCTCTTTCCTCCTTTGATCAGGCAGGAGAGTTTCTTGCAGTCGTTTTGAGGACTTCAAAGGCAATCAGGCTAATAAAGTCTCTACCATCTCCTGCTGAGCAGACCAGAAGTGTCCAAACAGACCATGGCCCTTTAAATGATCACTTTGTATGAATCACTACACTGACTGCTGAGGGAATGAACGATGAATGATAGGGAAAGAAAACTGCAAAAGAGATGCCTGGATAGTGAGAATGTGAGAAAGATAATGAGAGGGAGACATAAAAAGAGGAAGGAAAACTACATGAATAGGGTGGATTAGTCCTTATTATACCACTGGTGTATCTCCATGATCAACCTCCAAATGATCCCATATTTTGCTCCTTGCTTATTTATTTATTTAAAAGCTTGTGGCTTCTTAGTTTACTGATACCTAGGAGGGCAAGTTCTCTCTTGTGGCTGCTTTTGGTTTCAGCCACAAACCCAAGCTCCTCTTTAGACATAGAGGATTACAAAGGCCACAGTATGATAGATGAAAACTGCTTGACATCACATTCATACTGTAAAGCCTTTGTTCTGTCCTCACTTCCTCATTAGGAACGTGCAACCCTTGCTTTTTTTTTTTAGCCTTTGAGAGAACAAACGACAAGAATAATGTTGCCAGCTGAAAGACACCAATATCCTCCATGTAGGGCAAGTCTGGGTCGGCAAGCCTGATGACAATGTGTGTGAATTACTTTATAATAGACACTGGAAAGTTTAAATATGTACACAGTACAGCTTATGTAGTCTCACCCTGAGACCCAGGCCTTCTAGGTCACTCTAACTCCTTCCACATGTGATCTTTTACCAGAAATTTTATAGTAACGAGAAAATTTTAAACTTAGTCCTGGCAGGCAGCTCCCTGTGGCCACAAAAACTGGGGCACTGCACGTCTCCTTTGAAGGTGGCATTCGCCATTTGTTCAGAGGACATCTCACTCCATGCTCATTAGCCCGAGGCAGGAGTTGTCTCTGCGTAACAAGGCAGTTCCACAAAGCTGGAGAGCCCAAGGTCTGTGCCAGCGGGGATTTGTCAGTGGTAGAAAAAGAAAGTTTGAAGAAATATGAAGTTACTGTGATCTGAATTAATGATGAGACTGAGTTAAAATTTAGACACTTTAAAATTTGACTTCACGTTTAGGCAAATGAGACAATAGGGGGTCAAAGCTTTATAGTCCTGATGTGACAATTTGTGTTCACATTTTTTGATGTAAGTGGTCAGGCTGCAGTTATCAAGACAGCAGAAGAGACATGCAGGTCAGTCACAAAATAGTAACAACTGACTTGTCATTTGTCAAACACAGGTGTAATTGATAACATTAGTTAATGACAGCTGCTATGACAAGTCGGTCATTAAATAAATTATTTTATCCTCTCATTTCCCTCCTCTCTCTCTTCCATTGTGTTCCTTGCTCCTCTGAAACGATCATGCATATATTACTGAGTTAATAGAAAGGATACTATTGTGGTTATTTGTTCCTATGGCTGAAATGCTGGAGACTAGAACAAAAATAACTGAAGTTCTTGTAGGTGGCTTTAAGGCAACGATTCTCAAAAGACAATGCCAACCAGGAAAATGATCAATAAAATGACTTAACATGTCAGCTGCTGTGCAGGGTAAGGGTTAAAGCCTTTTAAATTCAATTTTTTTGACATGTTAATGAAATCATTTGATGTAAAAAGGCAGGTAAGAAACACACACCAGAAGTTACAAATGCATTTGCATATTTGCTTTTCTATCATACCTAAGCAGTCAAATTACATAATTTCCCCATGCACAGCTCTCAAAATCTGAAACAATAATCCGACATGTCTGATGTACTGAAGACCTTCAGTAAAATGCAGAAGTCAAGATGTGTTTCTAGCATTCGTCTCATTACAGCCTCAAATACAAACATAACAGTTTATAAACTCATGTAGTTGCAGCTCTTAAATTCCATAGGGAAAAACCCATAGGACAGGAAAAGCTGATTTAGCCTCAGGTGTTCTGACATGTTCTGGCTATCAAATGTTATCAGTAATGGGTAAATACTCACTTCTTGTCATTAAAGCCACATTGCACAGGTTTTGTACTTGTCTGTGAACACAGTCACAGTTTCTTTGTAACTGTTAAATACACCTACATTTGGCACATAAATCCATGTGAAAGTGTGGCAGTCTTAAATATTTGGCTGTAGTCGTTGTCTTATCTTCCAGCCAACTGATGATGTGTCCATTTTGCAATGAAGGTGTGTTCAAAACCAGTTTTGGCCTCTGTGTAAGTCCTAGTATTTCACAAACACGCAAATTAAGACAAACATGTGTCTGCAGCTCCACTTTATGAATATACACAGAAGGAAAAAAGGAGAGAGATCTGAAGAAAAAGTACACAAATAACTGAACTTCTTGAGATTAGTTTTCGTTTGAGTTGTAAGACAAGTTGTGGATATGTTGCTAGCTAGCTACAGCTAACGTCTGTACAGTCATTTCTGGTTATGGTGACCAAAACAGACTGTGTGTTTGTGGTGAATAAACACAGACTGTATATGTGTGAATAAATTAATGACCCAGAGCCTCATAATTTGGGGCCTCATAGGAGTCCTTTGTGACAGGATTATTTAGTGTGTTATTGACCAAACTATTCTTCTTAATTGCATTAGTGTTCAAGGATTCTACATTTTGGCTTCCTGTCTGTAGTGGGTAGTCTCTCTGACTACCAGAGTTTTCACTTCCAGGAAGACCAAGGACTGTTTCCACTTTGGCAGATCAAATAGCCACCCGAGTCCAGCAGGCAAGTTTCCAGACATGAGCTGGGACATGCACTCCTCTACTTCATCTCTCAGAGCTGCCATAGGAACCGTGCAGTTGACTGAACAACACACATACTGTAACAGCTGAGTGAAGCCTGCTGATGAAGTAACAGTAATATCAGACTTCAATAGTGAGTATGTTGAGATCCTGTTGGTGAACTGGAGCTCTCTTACACATTTCACAGAAACTACACGTACACACATCCAGGTATGTGGTCAGCACAAACATCCAGACTTGCATTTGCACACCCACACACGCAAGTGCACACACAATCAAATACGACAACACAGTTCTTTTGTGAATGACGCTTCATGACCCCTCTCGCTCCAGCCAAGAGTTTCTCTTCCAGACTGCTTCATCAAGCCTTCACCTCTGGGAAGCCAACGTTCTTAATTTTTCAAAGCACAAATGAACACATATTATCCTTTAAACAATAGTGAAAAAGATGCATATTCTAGGCACTAAACGTGAGGTTTATTGTACACCAGCAGGTTATACATGCATTCGAATCACGCCTGAATCCCCCTGATTGATCATGCAGCACCTTTTTTTTGTGGGATAAAATCATGTGAGTTCTGTCAGATATGACCAGGGAGAGGTCTAGTTTGAAAAGAAAAGGCTCATTTAGGAGATGTGAGTCTGCCAAATATTAGATGGCCATGCACCAATGGAGTCACACCCCCATTGTTTTTTTGCAGGCTTTCTCATTTCCCATTTCTGCAAGACAATTTTATGGTAATCAATACAGTACAAAGTATTTATTTTAAACTACCTATTGGACAGTCAGACTGTGTAACATTGAGTGGCAATCCAGACCTGTGTCAAGTGGAAATAGACGATGATAATTTATTAATTGTCACTTTTAAGACACTTAATAAATCCCTGCCCTTGCACAACAGAAATCCTCTCAACAGAGTCCACACAGTGTGGAAGGCAGTTCAATATCATATGTACAGTACAATTAGCTTTTTCCTTGTCCCACAAGAAGACTCTCTGTAAACATCTTTGATTTATCATGACTCTCCCACATAACCATAACTCACTTTATTTGTCTACGATCCTCTCTGCAGGGACACATCTCTCCCAGTCTTCTACTGCTCTAACTTTAAATGACTTGCAGCGTTTCATCTGTTTTACTGGTCTCCATAAAAGCTAAGGCAGTACAACATTATAATTGGTGTTGGACTGTTGTCCTACACTAATGTTGGAGTAATGCACAGCGTATCCACAGTGGTAGACATCACCAGGCACGTCCTGGCACAATAACACGTATGACAGCAGTGCCACCCACAGAGCTGTGGCGAGGCACATCTGGCCAATGTAAACATGCCAACTAGCTTAAAATCAGTTCTGTCAGATGCCCATCTTAGAGTCACACTCATGGGTGTAGCCTCAAATGGAGAAATAATATCATGAGTAATCAGTTTTATCAGGGGCTGCACACAATGCAGCGGGTCAGCAGGGATTTAGAGCATAAACATCTTCATAAGACAGATGAAAACTTTAACACAAAAGAACTGTTTCTAATTAGTCTACAAGTTTATCATTTGTTTTTATCTGCCACATTTTGGCACATTAGTTCAATTTACAGTGAATTATGGAAACACCAGTGATGCAACAAAACAGTGACGCCACAAACAGACCATTTCCACACTCTGACCACAAGATTTGGTGCTGTGCAATGAAAATAACACTCCTCGCTGTTGAGTAACAACAGTCCTGCTTTGCTGAGGCTGATGGAATAACACGCAGTGGGTGGTACTATCTTTACATTCAATCACCATTTTACTGTATACCAAGGTTAGTGCAATCAGCATGTTCATATATGAGTCAATGAGTCCAACTCTTCCACTGACTTTACAGCAAAACTAACATCAGAATGCCTTCTTGACAAGTGCAGCCTCCATGTATTGGCTGCAGTGGTACAACAGATCAAAGATCAGTGATGGAAACGCAAAAGATCCTGAGTATAGCTCCTGGGAGTAATTGGTTGAAAAGGGCTAACATGAGTCTCCTGCAAACATTGAAGGACTTGAGCCTCCTCAACAAATAAAGCCTTCCTATATGGGGCTTCTGTGACATCACTCATGTCCAGTTTGCTGTTCAAATATATGACCAGGTTTTGATAGTTCCACCTTCCTGCTCTTATTGAAGGCAACAGAGTGCTGCAGGGATGATGTATTTTTGTAGGCCAACCCGGACGTTAGCCGCGGTTCCCTCGACAAAAAGCCAATGGGATTTATCCATTGGATTTGGGATTATTGCGGAAAATAAGCTCTGTGGCAAACAAAACTTTATGATACTTACACGTTTTGTTCAGCAAGATAATCTTCACAAATGACCACCACATTTATGATTTTTGAAGCATAAATGCAATCACGAGAAGTAAAAAGCTAACGTTAGGCTATAAACAAACAACGCCACGGTCACATGACTTCAGCGTCACCACCACTAAGCTTCCAACTTATAATTTGATTTTGCACACTTACCTCTTCTACAAAAGCCTTTCGGAAAGTTTGAGTTAGAATAGTTTGCAAAAGCGTGAGTATAAACACAATGAGGCTGTAGAGGCGAACAAGTGAGTAGATGAGTTTCTGTGTTTGGCAACCGCCTTTGTTAAGACACGTAAAAGCTTCAAAATTCACTAGTGGGGTATTTACTGACGTATTTTATGTCTTAGAACAAAACGTGAAAATCTCTTAAGATTGTGTTAACCACAGACCATCTAACCAAAAACCCATTCAAGAAACCGACTTCCAGACGAGGGAACCGGAAGTGCACACATGCTCATTTCTGGGTTTTAGAATTCCTGTAGCACTCTATAATGGAGAGGTAATGAAGCAATAGCCTCTGTAACGTCCATCCCCAATGATAATTTGGTCATCAGAGTATTTCTGCAAGTTTTATTGTGGGGGCGGTGTCATATCTTGACACGTCTGATAGAGTACACTAGAGCAGTGTCATTAGCGTTACATGAGCACAATGGCTGAATCTATGAAATTTGGCAGGGGGGATGCAGACAATGAGTCAACTCATTGACTCACCACCTGCAAGTCATTGGCTGGCGCTGGAAGGAGATCAAAATGAAATATCACAAGATTTCAATACTGTGTTTATTTGCTTAACTTAACATGTTTCATGAATTAGTCAAATGAAAAGAGAGCTCCCGGTTTTAGTTGCTGTATCATGCTGGCTATGATTTTTATAGATTAAAATATTCCAGAAAATAAAGGCAATGTGCCACTTGTACTCCATATCTGGCTCATACTGTTTTTCTTTCGTCATCTTAATCTTGCTCTCAGTGTCTAAAGATTAAAATGAGTTACTCTTAACTATTATTGTTTTAACAGTTTTTTAAAATGACGTCATTGAAGACGCATTTCAGTCACACTAAGAAAAATATCCTAAAACTATCTAAACTATCCTTAAAAAAGAAAATATAAAGGTAGCCTACTCACAGTGCACTGTGTGACTGCACAACATTATTTAGTTCTTCTCATTCCTAATCGAGCCATTACAAGACTGTATAACTGATCAGTGAACCCTCAATACTGAAGCTCTAAATATCACTCAGAACAAATTATCCACAAAATGAATCTTGTCCACATGATCATTCAACATGTGCCTGTCAGGTCACACAAGCAAGAGGAAGCCAAAACGTAAGCTGTATTTATTTTTGCTATTTATTTTTTTTATTTACCTATTAATTTTATTTTCTTGACATGATCGTCCAGCTCATGCACTGCAGAAACAAACTAAGTGACTGGACAGCTTAAGCAAGGATCAAATCAATCAGATACGGGGGTCAAAGTACTCATTAAGTATTTGCTGAAGAGTGAGCTGAAGCCAAATGTGTCACTACATCCTTGGTTTCAATCGGGAGTGTTGGAACATGTTCATACTGAGGAAGATTGCAAGGAAATTGTCAGGCTCACCGAGCAGAAGGACCCACTATGCAGACACGCACACGGACACCTGACGGCCCAGGAACCGCCGGAACCAGGCGACGACCCTGGCCACGAGCTGACGGGCCCGGATCCCGAGGGTGGTCCCGATGGAAAGCCCGAATAAGGTCGGGGTCGACGATGTTGCTGGTAGAGACCCACGACCTCTCCTCAGGTCCGTAGCCCTCCCAGTCAACCAGGTACTGGAATCCCCGGTCCCTCCGCCGAACTGCCATCAACTTCTTGACGGTATAGACAGGTCCACCGTCAATGACCTGGGGGGGGTGGCGGGGGTTTGGAGGCAGGGACCAGGGCGCTCTCTCTCACCGGCTTAAGCCGGCTGACATGAAAGGTTGGATGAACCCTCATCGACCTAGGAAGTCTTAGTCTCAAAGCAACAGGATTAATAACCGTTGACACTGGAAACGGACCAACAAAACGAGGTGCCAACTTACAAGACTCCACCCGCAGCGGAAGATCCCTGGTGGATAACCACACCC
>LKNJ01000706.1:0-134642 GCA_002120245.1 Maccullochella peelii
TGACAAAAATGTCAGATAGAACCTTATAATTCCAAGGTGACAAATTAAATGAATTCCTCCAGAGAATAAAAAAACTAATTAAAAACTATTATTTGAGAAGCCTTGGTAAGTCTGAAATGTATTAAAGTCCCTATGCATGTAATGTAATTTTATGTAATCATAACATCTTTCAAATTATTGCAAGGGAGGTGGGGGTGGAGGTTGCATAATTTAGAAGGTGGGATATAAACTATAACTACACATTAATACAGATATTTTATTTGAAACAGACTATGCATTTATTTACCCTGGTGGTCTGAACAAACTCCTCACAGGTGACTGGTTCATCCTCTGGCAAAACACAGAGTGTGGATCCGCTCATCTCCTGCAGTACTGCATCTATCCTAAACTCCACCAAGTCATTCACCCTGTCCATCAACAGCTCCAGGTCAACTGGAGAGCCAAGAGAAAGAGAGGGACACAGAACAGAAGTGGAGGGAAATAAGATGGCAAGCATTGGAGGAAGGGAAGGGGAGAGACAGGTGGAACAGGCAGCATAATTTACAAAGTAAATAAGGAAAGGTCAGTATACAATAAAGTGTGGAGCATAAAGAGGGTCAGAAAATATACTGTATGTGAGAGTAACTTATGAAAACAACATTCGAACAGATGCTGCCAGTGCTTAGTTGCAGGATGTCTTATGTGTCAGCATGTGGGACATTGATCTCGCTGGATTTTTTGCTTACCCAGAGCCTTGTCGATGCGGCCGAGGTACTTGTCTATGTTCAGAGATGTCCAGTTGAGGGAGGTCAAACCCGGCTGTATAGCCTCGTCCACCTGTCAAGTCAATGATGTATGATGATGCACTTAATAGCTGATGTGCAAAGTCAGTCTCATTTTTGTCAAAGCCACATGTTAAATGGTGGTAAAAAAAAAGCTGTTGTTTTATTTTTTGCATGACCAAACCAACAGGGAAAAAATATTTTAGCATAGTTAACTCCATTCTTGAGTCAACAATCTTTTAAAATGACTTTCACATCACATAATTAATCTAAAACAGAATCCCTTTTGATACAGGTCTAAAACCTATTCAATTCATAAATAACTTTTAAATCACAAAGAAAACCATCAAAATGTGTACATTTGTCCCAACAGTCCTAAAAAGTCCGACTCAACACACAGAACCACCCTTTGCCTAAATTGTTGGCTTGTGAAAGCAAAAATGAACGTAAAGTCAGAAAAGTATACATTTGTTTAACAGAGAGAGATTTTTTCTTATTCATCAATTTTTTATCATTTTACTCTTAGACTACTTAGGAACCCTTATCACACACTGCATAAGCAGCTCCACCAAAACTATTTTTAAATATTTTAACAAGCCTGAAGAGGTATAATTATCCACTAGGGGGAAAAATCTGAGAAACATCAAAGAATTATATGTTACGTCCCCTTAGTCTTTGTCTGTTTCCTGTTTTATGTTGTAGTCTTGGCTTTGTCTGTTTCCTGTTTTATGTTGTAGTCTTGGCTTTGTTGTTTCCTGTTTTTTCTGTTCCTGCCCCGTGTCTTGGTTGATTGTCTTTGCCTGCTCCTTGTTTGCACACCTGTTCTTGATTCCCTCATTAGTCTCTTCCCTATTTATACTGGCCCTTTCACTTTGTTACCTGCGGGTTCATTGTGCTGTGTGCTGGATTGCCTAGTTTTCATGCTCCTGTTTTTGGATGTTTCCCCTGTACTTCTGTCTTCCAAAGCCGGACCTGTCTGTCTACCTGCCTGTTTACCTGCCTTCCTGTCCCTGCAAGTACGCAAATAAATCGTAGCACTGTTTCGAGCCTCCTGGTCTGTCTGCACTTCGGTCCTCTCCCTGCAATACATCGTAACATTATATGGTTTTTGAAGCCCATTCAATTTTTTTCAAAAAGGAATGACAAAATTATTAACAGTGGGAGTTAATTTCTTTGATACAGAAGTTAAGAAATCATGCGTTTCCCGAAAGTTACACACTTAATTTACACCACCTAGTTGGAAAACAGCTCTGCTGTCAGATACTGGTGATGAGCAGTTTGACAACATTGAAAGGTAAGTTTAGAAGCGTTTTTACCATTCATTTTCAAACGACATTAATCCGGTGGATCTAGGCTAGTTAAAGCAAGCAATGCTAGTTGCTAACTTAATTAATCTGAATGGTGTTTTATCTAGTGAAAAATCACAGCTGGAGATAACAGCCAATTTACTTAGCCCACAAGGTCTGTCTCTCCTTCGCGTTTCTTTTTTTCTTCTTATGCACAGTCCAGTTATGACCATCAGTGTAAATGAGTTCCTATCCATTAGGCAAGCTAAAAACGTTTCCGTTCGGAGAATCAATGGAATAAATACTCGAGGTAGGCCTTAAAATAAAAGGGGTCTTAATTATCTTTACATTAACTAAACAGCAACTGGGGGCTGTAATTAACACCTGGAAGGGAGGGCCCTGTGCATGCAACACTTCTGTGTTTGACATTAGGCCGTGCGCCGACTTCCAGTCAACAAGGCTGACACACACCTGTGCTCCAAACTGAATTAAAATTTGCACATGTAGGCTAATAATAAAATAACCCTAGCAGATTAAATCTCTATCACTGTAAATCATATCATAGCTTTTAATATTTGGAGCCCTGAAATGTTCTGTATTCAATACACTCATAGAAGTATTATGCTATACTGTACATGCGCAAAAATATATAAATTAACCAATACATTGTGAAATTTAATATTTTATCAATTACAATTTAGATCTTGGACAGTTTTAATCTGGTTAGAATTCTATTAAATCATAGATGTATGAATACCACTTTACAATAAATTAATACACACATAACATACAGGATATGGGTTATAGCTTAAATGCAACTTGAATTATATCATAACCACATCTTACCTTAGCTACATGCGGCATGGCCAGCTGTTCAAAAGCACTCTGAATCTTAGCCCGCACTCTGGTGTTCTCACTCAACATTAACTGGAAGGGGAAATATATTAACAGTTTGTGTATTCACTCACAACAGTGTTGAACTGATTTACTCAGTGGATAATACTGTAAGTACATCTGAAAGTCCTATTGTCCCTTTTTACTGCTCCCTGCAATGTTTCTTAATATCAGCCATACTTGTTATATACATTTGTGTGGGCCGTTTTAAGACAAACATGACAAAGGTCTGTCTTTTATATTTCTACATACGTGAAAAATTTACTTTGGCACCTCATATTGCTTCTTTAAGTTGTATGTATTTACAGATTTGTACTGTGTAACTGTAACTGTGTAATATCCACCTGTAGTTTGTTGTAGTTCTTTTTGAGGGTATCCTGTTTCTGCTGCAACAGAGCAGCAAAGGGTGGGATCTCCAAATTCATCCTTGTCATGCAGTTTGCCTCCCTGATCTGGGTCAGAATCTCTGGGTCAAAGTTTACGAACAGCTCCCCTGTCTCTGGAGACCTGACCAGCAGAGAGGCCTGCAGGCCCACCCGAGCATCCTCCATCTGGGTAGGAGGTATCAAGGTGGGTTGGGTAGTTTAGTGGGGGGTGAGAGAAAGTGGGATCATAAAGCAGAGAAAAAGAGTAAAAATAAAGGAAAACTAGAGAGAGACCAAAGACAGTGGTGTGAATAAGAAGGGAGACAACACACTCACATACACATGTGCATGTTGTATATGATGAGACATAAATATCCGTATTTTATATGCATGCTCCTGTGCCAAAAATTAACCATATTATTCTAATGTAAAGTTTCTTGCTATCTTTTTCTCTCCACTCCACATCATGTTTCCTCTCTCCCTTTACCTTTTTCATCCAGCTGTGATGGTAAAGCAGTTCAAACTCCAACAGGACTCTTGCTACCCTGTTAAAGTTCTTGATGATCCTCTTGGCCTCTGGTGTGGAAAGAACTCCCGGATGCTACACAGGGATAGAATGGAACTATATAAATTAAAAGGAAAAATGCATTGACTATTAAACACCTAGGTCCAGCCAAATGTTATTTTACAGATTCAGAAATTCTATAATAACACCTGCTGAAAGAGATCCATAGGACCCTGGATCCTGCTGGACAGCTGCCGGGCCCACATGATACGCCCCGCGACTAGGGGCAAGTTCCGGCCAATGGGGGGGTCCAATTTCTGCTTCATGTAGATACGGGAGACCATTTCAATGTCCCGGCCATAGTTCTGCAGAATGCGCTGATACTTCTCGTCAATGCCAAGGTCTGGGATGCCAAGTCTGTTTTCAGTGAGTCCGAAAATACAAGTAGTTTCAGAATTAAAATTAGACAACCAATATTAGAAGAATGAAATAAAATCTCAACAGCATAAACTGTAATAGGGTATTTCAGCAGGTCAAGGTCTATTACAGTAACTTGGAAAGACCTTTCTCATGGCAGGCCATTTTGACTTGTCATAGCATGAAACATACATCAAAAATGGGTCCATTTCATTTGGATCTCATTGACTCATGTCAGTGAGCCAGTATGTACAGGAAAGGACCCTGGAACTGGCAAACCTATTGGAATGCAGCAATGATGTTATTAGTTACACCTGTGTTTAATGAGATGATATGTCCACGGTGAGAAAGGTCTATTTCGAGTCCTGCTGTTTTTTAAAAAAAAAAATTTATTTCAGCCATTTGATTAGGGACTGGTTTAAAAATGAGATGCCATGTGAATGCAATTAACACGAATTAGCTGGTAGGATAGAGAATTAGCAGTGTGCTGAGGACCAGACTGAGAAATACTTAAATGAATATGCACGGAATGATAAGAAGTGCTAAAAAATGGGTTACCTTTCAAATTTCTTCAGCACATTTAGAGCTCTCTCTGTATTTGTAATTTTTTCAAAGGTGCTATCCATGAAACTCTTCAGCTGATTCTGGAAGCACAAAGACCAATGACAAAAAAAATGACAAAAGAGACAGTGGTGTGGAACTTTTAATGAAACCTTTTCTGTGTTATAGTTTCATCTGACAAACGCATTGATATTTTGGTAGATTTGATTTTGAATAACAGTCTGCCCTGTGTCCTTCAAGGGGCGACAGGAGAACAGTCTGTCTTGTATTGATGCTTGGATGATGTTTGTTAGCGTAAGACACAGATGCTTAGGCCAAGGTCCGACAGTATTATGTCTCCCTTGCCTGGTTGTTTTCATGCTACTATAAATATGTGACTGTTTCTGCACTTCGGGGTCAGACTCATACACAGCTCGGTGTATGATCTCTGTCCTTTCAGCTGAAACAGATTGACTCTGTGTTCGTCCTTACCTGCTCCTTTTCTGTTATTTACTTACTTATTCATTACTCTTTATTCTTTCGCTTAATTAAATCTACAAAAGACTATTTGTTGAATCATTTCATTTGTTCACTTCTCCACAAGGGAAATCAGAATTTCCACCACAGTTTTCACTTATTGCCTGATTAAACCTTTTTTTGTGTGTGTGTGTATACAGAATAAACTTCACTTCACATCTCCTTGACTCTCTCTGTTAGTTTTGCTGTACGTGGACTTTAATGACCTCACGTCAATCCCAGTATTGCCCCACCCAACTTCAACCTGAGCAGAGGTCTAATCAACCAAAGTAACTGAAAACACCTATGTGGATGTAAAGGCCCATTAATTGTACAAACTAATTTGTTGTGTTTGTAATATTTTACTTACATGAATCTCAGAGGTGCTTTTGCAGAATTCCTCATAGTCAACATCAAAGTCAGTTCTTCTCTGGTCTAGAAAACTATAATGCTTTTTCTTCATGTTCAGCACAATAGCCTATCACACACACAAACACATATGTACGTGCAGCATTACACAAGTTTTATTTTTAAACATTCATCAGTTCTAAATGAAAAGTTTTAAAGCCTCTCAAAAATCAGCCTCATTGTTATGCTGCAGTTAAACCTGAGCTGGGAAATACTGCTATTCTGTCTTGAATGACTCTTTAATCCCATTTCCTTGACCAACTGTGCGTCATCACTGATTTTGGCAACATATCTTAGTCTGGGAGTTAATCTGGGTTTTAGAATAGCAAAGGACAAACAGAGTGCATAATAATAGTGGAAATGTAACACCAAATCTTAAATCTTACCATAAATTATGTATATACTGCAGCGTTAACTGTCAACATCTACAAAAGCAGAGGTCTGCAATCTATTTTAATCCAGCTCTGTCTGGTTACTTGGGCCATGAAAGGACTGATGGAATTACAGCAACTAAACTGGACAGTGTGAAAAACATTTGCTAGAAAATAACTGCACACTGTTCACTGAACAGATCAATGGAGCAACTAATATGAACAACACATTTTGGAGTTGGTTCTCCGTTCATGTTCCATGCAGTTAGTATTGTCATAATGTTAAGTGATATATACAGTGGTACAATTTCATGTCTATGAATGTTCTCACTGCATGCTATCAACAATAAACATGGGCCATGCATTGCTAAAAGTTGAAAACTGACATTACCTCCCATTTTCCCTGCATTTCTGCAGTCTGTACATCCAAGGAAGCAGAAACAAACAGATGGCTCACAACAATATACTCTCAAGGGAAAACATCAAACAAACAAACACCAATTAGACAATGTGATGCAATTCAAGAAATTGAATGAAGTGTTATTTTCTATGACCCAAAGTGGCACAGTCTGACTATTTTCCACAACAAGAAACCAAGGAAAAAGAAAAAAAGTAATCTGACACTAACAATATACCCACTTGAAACCTGGTGGCCATGGTCTCCAGTCCTTCTATCTTAGAGTCCTGCAGCACAGAGTAGGTGGAAATGATGCTAAACATTTCCAGGATCTTGTTGAGTCGTCGCTGGAATGTGTCAAACTTCCCAAATATGTACATCTCACTGAAGTCAAACTGTCTCTCTGAGGGAGTCTGCTCCAGCTTCTCCTTGGTTTTATGGAAATACCTCTGGTACTCCTGGAGGATGCAGTTTTACAAAGAAACCACATTTGATAAGAACGTAAACACAGAAAAACTAGGAGAGATAAATGATTTACATTTTGACGTATTCTACCAATAAGCAGTATCCAGTACCTGGTTTAGGTGGATGGCAGCTTTGATTTTGTCAGCTACAACTTGCTGAGGCTGTTCCCATATTGAATTAGAGCCGTTATTAGTGATGTAGGCCTTGCAGGCTGTGATCATCTGGTTTGTCACCTGGAGATATTGATGGGTATGGTAAAATGAACCCAAACAACTTGCAACTATACATGTAGCTAAAGTAGCTAAATATTAGTGAACATATTATTATCATGAGCAAGGATGTCAAAAGGACATTTTGTTTGGGTGCTGTAATATAGTCCATGAAACATTCTGACGTTTATATTCTGTTCACATCTATTCTTTCATAAGTCGAGCCAGTAATTTGTACACAATTTTCTCCACATTTTTTTTCCTTTTTTGCATTATAATTGTTTCTCACTCTGGGTTAATGTAACAATGCCCCTAGTAGGCACAAATTTAATGTTTCAATGGTTTATTTTATTCATCCATGAAAACATGAAAATTACAGATCTCGGGGTTCAAATGCAGACAATATCCAGACAGGTTCGCTGAATCCCATTGTTGATTACAATATAATGCTCTTTATCACTGTTGCCTTGTGCAGAATAGCAGCCACCCCACCTTGACAAAAAGTGATGTAATCTTTTCCGATGTGTTGTAGTAGCGAGAAATACTGTGAATCATCCTGATGGCATTGATCAGACCCGGGATTGCATCCACCATCGATACCTGGGGTCAAACAGAAATCATAGCTTGTGAGTGTTCGTACAACTTGCATATGTAATTACATGCACTTGCACACATGGGACATAGAAACAGTGTAGTACAAACAGTATTTGTGTAACATGCCATTTTCATAACTTAAGGACAGTTCAACATGGATAAAGTACATTTGGTTTGCTTTTAATGCAGAAGACCACTTCCAGACCAGATTAAGTATTTAAGTATTTTTCTTACAGGGTCACTGTTGTAGAGAGGGTCACAAAACTTCTCCAGGCTGTAGAGGTACTTGACATTGTCTTTGGCCTCATTGGCTGCATCAGTGATCCTAGTATCCAGTTCCCGCCATGACTAGAGAGAACAAACCCTTATTGCACTTAATGTAAAACTGAACATTACATGCTTTAACATTTTACATGAAAGACTTTTGTCAAAACATCACCTTGAAGAAAAACAAGAATGAAACACTGATATGATGGACAGAAGAGATTGGTATTATCAATATTATGTCCTATGAAGCAGCAAAAAAATAAGACGTGGTAGATATAGTCACTCAAGCCTAGCAGTGACTGACAGTCATTTCTGACCTTTATTAGTTTAGATTTGGCCATCAAGAGCACACCCAGTACAGCCTTGACATCAGGGCTCTTAAGCTGGTCCAGAAGGTAGTTGAAGCGGGACATTCGTTTCTTCCAGTGGTCCAGCTCAGCCCTCGGGCCGAGGTCATCGGCCTCCTTTCTCAGCTGGTCACTCTCAGCTAGAACCTGAAGAACAGAGGTACTTTATATCTACTCTCTGTTTAAGCCTTATTCCTACAGTTTATCCTATGCGTTCCCTGAATTTATTCCAGTTATTCATTTTATTGTGGTAGTTTTGCATCCCTCCCCAACGGACCTTGAGTTAATTTGGATCATTAAATGCATTGTTGAAAACATGAAATAAGCTAACAAAAGAAAAAATAAATGAAAAAATAACATTATTGAATATTGTGTGCTGCCTAAATAGCAAATTCAGCCATACTTAAATAAAGTAACTGTATGATAACAATTAGACTTTGCATCTGCACCTACCTGATAGCTTTGCTACTTTTCAGGATGAACATGCATTTGAAGCATTTATTGCTCCAGCCTCATGAAATATTTAAGACATGTCCAGTCAAATATTTGTCTTACACTTAACCTGCTCAGCTTCACCTGATACATGGCACATTCAAAGACATTTCAAGCAAACTTGGCTCTGAGAATAAATTATGTTTCAAAATCTGGCTATTCTGCACAACATAGAGAAGGACAACATTACAGTTTCTGAAAGTTTGAAGACAAATAACTGAGAAGTTTGAGGATAACATCTTACCTGTTACCTAAAATGTCTCACCTGTTCTATCTGTTTTATCCAGACTTTCATGCAGGCCTCTATCTTTTCTGTGGTCTCTGTGCTGTTGGCTGCTGCCATGTAGTCGGATGGGCCTTTCAGCACCCGCAGGTCAAATGTGTCACACTCTTTCAAGGTAACCTGGAGGCAAGCCATGACATGGTTTATTTTTGCTCCGGTGTCTATAATTTATTATGTTTGTAGATGTGCCTGTGTGCGCCCACACAACTTCTGCATAATATTCATTTAAAAGAAGAGGCTGCGGTCAAAACAGGCTGTTTACGGTTATTTTAGAGTTGCAAGACTTGCTAGGTTGTGGTGCTCTAAAAGTGTGTCTTACTGCTTTAATGAAACACACCACTGCAATGAGGTGCAAAAAGGTTCACAGATGTTCACACAGCCTTTATTTGTCTATATTAATCCAAATCATTATGTATTTTTCTGTGTTCTAAGTTCCCAAGTTCCGGCATGGGTGTGCTATCTGGTTAGTGCACACATATTTAAATTAGCTTTAGCTTTGGTTAAATCACATTGGGTATTTTACAGCTGTTCTGAAATAAACTCATTCAGTAACAATCAAACTTATCCTTGACATGTAACAGTGTCTGTTCTTTACCTTTTCTTGTAGGCTCTCCTGTGCTCCAGCCAAAACAGACACAAAGCTTTCCAATGATGATATGAAGTCCTGTTTGACAGCCTGGGCCTGGGGACTGGCCAGCTCCCCCCAGCCGTGGTTCATCTTCCTCAGTGTGGGGATGAAGATCTCGGAGAGCAACTGCTCCACACTTTTTAACAGACCCCCCTCTGTTGTGTCCAACATATTGAAATTAACATCCTAGAAACAGATAAAAGTGCACACATATCCAATAATCATTGAAGAAAAAACAATACAACATGTTACTGAATCTAAAAACTTAAGGTTACGACCTGATAGCATGAGAGAGGTATCTCACTATGGGGACCCTTATTAGTGAAGGCCATAGCAATACCCTCTTTCAACAAGTGGGAAAGGCATTATTTGAATTTAGATTATTTATTTTAATGTTATGATTACTATTTTTTATTCTTTTATTTTATTTAAATTAATACAAATGATACTGTGGTACTTTTACACTGCTCTCCTGTACACCAGGTGTACTCACAAAGTGGGCATGTATACAAGCTCTCTCTCACACATAAACACACACCAAAGTTGTCCTTCCTCCCTCTCTTGCTGTGAGTGTCTTGTAGCAAACATGCCCTGTTATCAGTGGTGGTGATTAGCTTTGATGCTGACAGCAGGTGATCAATAGCCAGAACTATCCAGTATCAAGAGTGCTATTGCTGAACCCCCCATTGTCTCACTAGCTCTGGATGACATTAAAGAAGCTGTCTTAGTTAAGGGAAACCATTCATTACACAAATGGGCTCAAAGAGAAATCACTGCCAAAGGAAAAGGAATCAAACGTCCTTATGCAATTCAAAACTTTAATTTCCTGTTTGAAAGAATCAGTCTGTGAACTACATAACAGAAGGCCCCACAGTAAAATGTTTCTTTCAACTCCAATATGGTTTATATTATTCCCACATTTGGCTACTGTGCAATATGATTGGATAAAAGTTGACAAGATTGTCCAAAATTCACATATCAAAATGTGTAATGACGGTTAGATTAGTTCCACAGTTTTTATTTTATATCCTTGACCAACCTTCATTCACACTGAAAGTCATGACTTCATGCTTACATTTCCAAAACGGTACAAAGTGACTCACTCTGTGTATGTTCTCAGAGGTGATTGCCTTAGAAGTGTTGGCTCTGGTGAAGAAGACGCACAATCCGGTCAGCGCCACATCCCTCCCGTCTGTCACAAACACTTTAGACTTCTTGCTGCGACCAGGCTGCTGGGCAACAAGCTGGGAGGGCGCAGAGGCTGCTGCTGAAGCTGCTGCTGCTGCTGCTGCTGCTGCTGCAACAAAGAATTGGACACAGGAACAACACAATGTATCATCACAAATAGCTTGATTTCTCACTATAGAATTTGTATTTGGATTTAATTCTAATTGATTTTGGAGACCTTATCAATTACAATACTGCCGTGATTGCTGTCGCCGAAATAGGTTATTTCAAACAAGGACAGAGCCTCCACTTGATGTGCTGCCAGCAATTAGATAGTCTACACGTTTTGTTCATTTCTGACATGGTGAGTGTGCATTTTCATGTTACCTGCTTCAGTTGGCTCAGTGTCCTGATAGTAGAACATGAGGTGTGGAAGACCCTCAGCCACAAAGAATTGCTCCATGCGGTCAATCTGAGAAAGATGAAAAGAAAACAGTCTCCACTTACTATAGATGCACAGACATGCACAGTGCAACCATAACCAAATTCTAAACTATTACTTTATACTATATTTTTATAATTACCCTAACCCAAATAAACCCCATCCAATCCTTAACCCCCCAAAACTGAAATAACAAAAAAAAAATAGATGTGGCAGTAATTGTGTATCAATGAAAATATAAATTCAGCATGTCTTGAAAATGCAGCCACACCTGTTGAATTTAGGTTTAAGGCTGATGTGGTTTTCTACAAAAATAACTAAAATGTCTGTGTGAAAATGTATGAACACAGGGTACCTGATACCCCTCCAGTGTGGCATCTTCCACATCAGCTTTCTCCAGTCCCAGGCATGAAGCCACAATGCTGAGGATGTAGTCATGTCTTCCATCCAGCTGGGCCCGCTTAGCTTCACGTTCCTCTTTCAACTTTTGCTAAACAAAATGTACAGACAATATAAGTTACTTTTAAATTGAAAAAAAATGAACATATATCAATTTGATTTGAGTGTCGAGCGCAAAAAACTCCAAAAATGATCTCTCTATCTCGTATTGTTTCTTAATGAAACACTTGAAGCAGTTCAGCATATTTGATGTTGATGTACTTGTATGATTCGTGCAATTTGTGGGTTGTATCCACATGGTTGAATGCACTTATTGTAAGTTGCTTTGGATAAAAGCATCTGCTAAATAAATGTAGTATATATTAAAAAAAAGTAAAGAAGCTAAAGAAAATTGACATTCAGAATTGACAAAAATAAAGCTGAATTCAGCTCAGCTCTGGTTTACTGATGATAAAATAAACTGAATATATTCTACAGTGTTGCAATTTTTCCATGAGAGTAGCACATAACGAGTTAAGCCAGCACATGACCGAACAGAGCACAAGTGTGCCACAGCTCTCCTGTGGTACCACACTTTTTCTCAGACATCATTTAAATAAAAAGTCCATTCAAAGAACCATAGTTATATACAGTTTCAATGAATGAGAAGTACAATATATTAAAAAGTAGTTAAATCAGTAATTCTCAGTATACTGTCAATGCACAGTATCCTTCTGTACTTTGTATATAGATCCACACAAGAATGACAGAACATGTCCAAAACAGATTCCTTCAAGATTTCCAAATGTATATCTTCATTTGCATCCTCATACATTTTTAAGTGCCTCCATTTCCATTTTCCACATCCACAGTCTGCAAAATTCAGGTTTCTTAGAATGGATTAAACAACAACACAGCCAGTTTACAACAGGCCATGGCTTTGCATTTAGGATGGTGGGGCAGTAACATCAACCACAATGGGTTGCCAGGTTACACTGCTTAGTAACACAGGAACAAGGTCAGCCAATAAATTACATGAAACCTGGTGTTGCATGGTGCGCCAGCTGCAGGGTGCATTTAAATTCTCTCATTTACCCTTCCTTTTGTCTGTCTAAAATTTTAACAGGCTGACAGGAAGAGTTCATTCTGGCTTAAAATACTTTTTGCATTGACATCACCACGGTCAGACCATCTTTTAAAAGCCCCTCTTCTACAGCAAAGCAGGATACATCCTACTGTGACTGGCCATGCCAAAAATTAAACACTTGAGAGGTAGCTCTTTTATATACCAATCTGTTTAGACAATTGTTAACAACTGGATTAAACTTTAACATTGAGAATGACATTAAGTAATCAGGTTTCTTTCTCATCATGCTCTCCCTTTCTCTCCTCTCTCTTCCTTGAGTTTTTAAGTACACATCCATGTGGTTGTATACATAAAACACTGATTTCACTGTTGTGTAGCCTTAACCTTAAATATCTGGGGGTTTTTTCTTGCCAACTGAAACTGACTGCTAAAGTCTGTAGTATGCACTGGAGCACAGGACATACTGTACATGTAAGCACCCTGGGTGAGTCCCCATGGAATGTATCGAGAATCAGATTGGAGAGAATAGATGTGATATAATTTGAAGGATAGATCAGATAGAATGCTTAATATAAAGCCTTAAAAGGAACATAAAGAGGAAATATTCCAAATCCAAAAGATGGTAAGGATCATTAGACAAACATGAAGCAATGGAGGAAGAAAGAGCTGAATACACAGACAAAAACAGATACAAGGGACGCAGGGAGCTGAGGAATAGGGTAAAACTGACAAATGGAGACAAAAGAGAGAGTGGTTGGAAGAGGAAGTATAGGATCGGTAGTTGTGCAGAGTAAGGAAAAAACGATAAAAGGAAGGTGTGAAGGGTGGGAAAATGGAAAGAGGAAAGGATGAAGAAATAGAGGGAGGAAAAAAGATGGGAAAGAATGCAACAGGACATTATAAGGACTTGAGGACAAGGAGAGCAAGAGGCATGTACTTGGATATAAAGAGAAGGGACAATTCTATTACAAGTCAGGGAGGTTAAGAGTCAAGGTATTGATTCTTGTTAGTTAGAGCCTGGGGGGTCGGTCATGTGAAGCCAGAGTGAGGTGAAGCATGCCAACAACCTCACAAACTGTGTGTGTCAACAAGGTTAGTGAGAGCAGTAACACATTAGCCTGTTAGCAGCTTTAACAGAGATCAGACAATAACAACATTGACATTCAAGTTTGTATTGTGAAACAAGGCAAATAACATTGTTCTAAAGAGCCCAAATAGCCAGTGTACCTGCATCACCCCCAACATCTGCAGAATTATTAACTTTCTCAAAAATCATGGTAATGTTTGCCAAGAACCTGTTGCTGCAAGTCACAGGTCACTTCAACAGAAACCAGGACAGTTGCCAAGCGCAACAAAATTCCAGGCTTGAAATTTACTCTCACTGCACACAGTTCGGTCAATTCACACATGAACATTTTTTACTGATAGTACAGTCTCTGTATTGGTATCAGAGCTCTGTCATATTTCACTCCTGTAAAGCATATCTTAAACGTGAGAACAGACAGAGTTCTTTCGTAACCACCCATGTGCAACATTGGAACACGGCTCACATGAGTATGACCTACTGTATGTGACACTAACTGTATAATTTTCATTTCTAGACTGGTGATCTAATTTCAGGATTAGTGATCTTCATGTTTGACTCTCCAAATGAGAAATATTCTGCAATGCTGAGTAGGTGTATTCAATTTCCAGTCTTGATTTTGAAACATAAAAATGATGCTTCCAAAAGTATTTTAGATCATTTTAAAGATTCACCCAATCTTACATTACAAAATAGAGACATTTATTTATATATTTCAAATAGCAGGGTTCGACATTAACCATGGCCCTATGGCCACAAAAAGTTACTTTGTGGCCACCAAGTTTTATCCCTATACTGCAAGCCTTCGCCAAAGCAACATTACATTTCCACAAACATCCTGATTCCTCCGCACCTTTTAGTTCAACATTCTATCATTCTATCTACGTGAGGAAGTGAGCGACAGAGAGACAGAGAGAGGCAGAGGCATGTGGAGGATGGGGGGTGGATGGAGGTTGAAAAAGATAGACTGTGAACTAAGAGACTGAGACAATATACAGTATGTACTGTATGTTTACATAGAACTTGAGTTTTCAATTTAAATAAATTATAAAAATATATTTTCATTCTGTTAATGTCTTTTCACATATTGAAGTGTCACAGTTAAGGAATGCTGTGTTAAGTTGTGTTAAATTGCCTTTTCTGTATTGTTTTTACATAACTTGACATTTCGGCCACCAAAAATGTACTTTGGTGATCAAATTTAGGGGCTTGGTGGCCCATGGGGCCAGTGCTTAAAAATATTAGCGTCTATCCCTAAATAGGCTTAAATAAACCACTACAGAACTCTGACAATGAATCACACCAACCTTGTTAAAGTCTCTGGAGACACACACATGCACACAAACACTCACATCACAGGTCGACCATAAAAAAAGCATGCCAAGCCATCAGTTGCTGGGCGACCAGGCGTTTCACACCTTGTCTCTGCTTTTATTCCAAACAGCCGACTGAGCTTTCAGCCCAGAGACAAACAATACAAACACAATGCAGTGTGGTGCAGATTTTTCAAACAAGCAGACTAAGTCACAGCTGAATGCAATAAGCAAACACACAAAATACACTAACCAACAATAACAGGCTCCAACAATGACAGACATGCACACACACACAACCACATTTAGTTATTCCCGTAACACAGACACAGAATCCAGCACTGACAGACCCATGTAATAACAGCTACAGCATTAATAGCTTTCAGATGCAAACAAAGCCCAATCCTGAGATAAGCTATGGCGAGACTGACAATCCCTATAATAAATAAATTATGCAACAAAAAATGTGCAGCAGGACAGTTTGGCAGGAATATAGTCTGATAATTTTTCTAATATTTTAAAAAAGCAATTCAAAATGTTTTCAGTGTTGTGCCAAACCTCAAATAAACACAGAAAATGATTTAGTCAATTTTAATCCAAATCCTCTGGGGAATAGAAATACCACACACTGTCAAAGTCAACATAGAAGTTGTGGCTGAAGTTTTGCAGCTAGTTCACAGCTAATCACATTGCAGTAATCGAAAGATGCCATTGGAGCCAGTACTTGGCATCATGCATACAGAATTATGTGGATGGATCAACTGAAGTGGGAGAGAACCCTCAAATGACACCGCAACAAAAACAACAGTGCTACATGATTTTCCTTACCTGAATGACCTTGGAAACTGTTTGTTTCCAGAGCTGCTTTCTAAACACCCGTGACATGACAGCTCCTCGTCTCTCCGACTCAAACCATTCTATATCTTCTCTATAACCTGCTATCACTTTCTCATCTACATATACACAGGGGAAATGTATACTCTCACAGGAGTTAGCACTATCAAGTAGTAAGTGGTGACCTCTCAGCCAGGTGTGCTGAAGCTATGCCTGCTTTATGTTTAATGGCCATTCCTGTCAGCAGTGTATGAGTTTTCAGAGCCAACTGTGGTCAGGATAGATATGATCCCCTATGAACTGTTCAAACAAAAACTGAAAGATATGGGCAGTTTGTGAGCTATATGCACTGGTGCATCATAGGCTCGCTTGTGAATTAACACCCTTATAAAAAACAACACAGAAACACATGAAGAAAGCAACAGTGGCAGCTCTGTGTGCAAACACTTAATGTACATCCACAAACTAACATGCAAGAACACACGCAGGCACACGCCTCAGGTATCACTGCTCTAACAGGATAGGGTAGCAAGCCAGAAAACAGCTGTCAATATTCACTATAATATAAACAGTGCAAGTGAAAAACAAGTGCAAATAAGTGTGAGCTCATGGATGCCCACTATGTCACTTATGCCACCTGATCACATACACCTTATGAATTAAAGATCAGTAGCTGTGGACTAAACTTTGCAAATACTGGAATAGTCAAAATGCAGGGATATTTCACACATCTACAAAACCAAGTCATAGAAGAATTGTCTAACCTAAAGGCCGCAACAACAACAACACAACAGGCCAATATTAGTCTGTTTACTCAATTATATTGAACTTAATTAAAAGACCAAGGTTTATTCCTTTAAAAACAACAGTAGCAAAAAAAAATACTACATTCAAATTCAGTTCTTTCATGAGAACCCCTGACTCAATCTAGGTCCTCATTTTAAGTAAATACTTATTACAGTCATTTTCAAAACATTTAGATCTGCATTAACAGACATCACACAGCTCTTCTAATTTTCTCTCCTGTATTTTCTGACATTTGACACAGTATGACAAGAGCAAAACCCACAAAATGCCAGAAAAGCAGGAAAACTTGTCATCTCTACCTATTTAGTGCACAAATTCTCTAATCTGTGATCTTTTTGAGTGTTAAAATTTCATTCTGTTTGGATGGTAACAGATATGTCAAAATACAAATTTAACTCAGCAATATCATGACTTACATTTTAACTAACCTAAATGTTTAGTTTGTCAAATTTATAATTCATGGACGTGTTTTTTCAGAGCTGCAGTTACTGCAAAATACAGAAAACAGCTCTGATGTTATTTCTATCTAAGAATTTGCACTTTAATGATCTATATAAACATATAACGGATGGTTCAAATGATTTCTCTTTGGTAGTCTATTGCATGAAGTGCATTTAGGAAAAAGTGGAACTTCTTTACTGGTTGCCATATCTTTCACCGATAAATATACCAGACTGAGGCTGTTGTCAGATAAAATCAGTTGTTATTGTTCCTTGTGAGAAGCCTGCATAACCTGCAGCACACTGAAACATTTTCAAATAGGCTTTCATACATTGCTTTAGCCTTCGTGAACTTTTCTACCAGCCACATTTTGATACGAACACATCAGCTGTTTACTGAATCCTAACACATTATTGATGAATTGCATTTGGCCAAAGCAGATAGTCATGAAGCCAAGTTGTCTGTAACTTCAGAACTCTTGGGTCACCTTACCTTGTTTTGATAGTCTGGTTTAAAATGCAGCATCGTCGTCTGCCTTTCAGTCTGACACTTCTTTTCAGGTCATTCCACCCTCATTAATTGGCTTTGCTTTTCATGTCATTAGAGAATTACAGCTTTGAACAAAGAAGTCAAGACGGAGAACAAGTGGCTTTGCTACAGTATGTGAGCAATCAGCCTTCTTATTTGCCATTTGAGAAAGGTTACTGCCCTGAAATTATTAGAGTGTTGCTCCTAAAAGGGGACTGCTAACTAGATAATGCGGTGTTGGATGACCATCTGTCTGCAAAGTAATTATCAAGGTCCTGCTCTCACCTTACAAGTTTATTACAACAATGGGATGGAGAGACAGGGATGGGGGTGAGGGTGGGGGTGGAAACGTTGTTGATATATTGGAATACAGTGTGGCAGGTAACATTTACAGACAATAAGACAGACACACAGGCACACACACACCTAGATGCACACACAAAAATCCTAAAACAGATAAAACATATTGATTCAATGTAGTATGAACTTTTGTTACCCTGTTTCACAAACCTCTTTGCATATTGTATTACCACTGCATGCTCACTCACTGATACTAGTCATGTAGTGACTGTAGTAACAGCTTCATAGAGTAAGAATATAATGGTGACATTTGCTAAGGTGGAATGTAATTATATTTTCTTTTCATGCTACTTTATACTGCTACTCCACTACATTTCAGAGGGAAGGTGCTTTTTACTTCACTCCAATAATATGACATCTTTGTTACTAGTTACTTTACAGATTAAGAGTTTTACATACAAAACATACAAAGAGCATATCAAATAAGATGCTTTATTATAAATGAAACTACCGTACCTAACAATATATACAAATGGTTTGGTTCCAGCTTTTCAAATGTGAGGATTTACTTAATACATTTTTCTGCATTGAGTACTTTTGATACTTTAAGTACCTTTTCCTGATTAAACTTACATACTTTAACGTAAGTGACATTTTCAATGCAGGACTTTTACTTGTAACAGAGTATTTTTACAGTGTGGTATTAGTACTTTTGCTTAAGTAAAGGATCCGAGTACTCCCTCCATCCCTGGACATTTCACAGGCATTCGCATTGTGCTTTATTTATTCTTACATGTACACAAGTATAATGTAACATGTCACAGTTGAACTGGCTTTCTAGTTTCTCCCCACTTTTTGCCTAAAAGTAATTAATTTAATATGAAATAAAAAAGTTAAAGTGAGAAAAAGTAAGACTCTGCTTGATGCGTATTGCAAAAACAGTTGATGGGTGCATGTAACATGGGTCAACACATACAGTACATAAACACACATACAGTATTTAACATGTGCATTGTGGGAAGTAGAGCTGAAACAATTGTTAAATTATGTGACTAGCCAATCAAAATAACATAAATTAAATTAAATTAATTTAAAACTATTTTTTTGACATTTTATAGATTAAATGAATGATCAGGAAAAGAAATAACTGATAGATTAGACTGTAATGAAAACAATATTGATTGCATCTCTAGAGGTGAGACCCTAATCATTCTCCCAGTGAGCACACACACACACAAACGTAGACCTCCCACCAATTAATATTAAATTCCATTAGCTTATACTGTGGCGTCCAGCAGATGAGAAGCACAGCTCTCTCCACAAGGATCTGACTGACGGTTTGATATTGAAGAAATGATTGCGAAGCTTGCATTTAAAAGCAGTCGGGTCATCAATTTTTCACAATGCCATGACTGATTTTTTAAGTTGAACCGTCTGGTTTTGAGCGGCCATGAAACAGGAGAGTGACTGTAAATTATAAATGGGGGAGGGGGGGAGATCTGAAAGAGAAAGACAGAGAGTGTGCAGCAAGGCAGAGAAAGGTTCACTGTTCTCCCAGAGGATGCTCCCACTGATAAACATGGAGAGCTTAAACATATCTGTTTAAAAACCACCAGGTTGTAGCACAATATGTCTCAGCAGCCGAAACAGCTCTGAGCACTCTGCATTTTGACTTGCACTGTTTCTCCTTTAATGGACTATTTGGTTTTAACCATTGGTTGCAATTATTAAATTATCATTGTTTTATATTGCCGTTATAGTCTGAAGTTATTTTACTTTATCTAAAGTATGTTACTAGAGTGAAACAAAATGGACATAAGGAAGACAGGCAGATACTGTAGAAGTTGTCTAATATTCTATGGATCCACGCAGTGCAGGATTGGCTGTGCTAATCTGGGTCCACGTGGAAGGCTGTTGACACCAAGTCTTGTCTCATCACATAACATGTCCTCAAAAGCAGGCCTGTATATGCTGTATTGAACAGAGAACATGACACAAATCTACAGGTACAAAATTGCACCACTGGCTGTAAAACACTAAACTTTCACACCAAGCATCGTTGACTTTCCACCAAGGCCATTTTGAGACGCTGACCTTTTCACACCAACACCTGACTGTTCATTTATCAAGTCTTGAGTCTTTAAGTAAAAGAATATCATTGATTATTTGTCCAGATTGTGATAGACAAGGATTATTTATTTATTTATGTTTTCTTTAGAAAATTCACGTTCTCCTTTAACTGCTTAAGCATAAATAAGAGGGTAGGAAGTTGTAGCCATATCACACAGTCGGAGTGCTGGCTTCTAGTTACTGCAGAGTTGTCGTATAATCACAGTAGCCTATATAGTGCAGTATTTATCTTAAAGATTGTTTTTGCCCTAGTGTTATAATGAAGCAATGCAATTAAAACAAGTAATATTTTTTTATAACCTGTGTAAAGGGATGGACTTTGATAAAATGCAATAATGTTACGAGCTGTAAAATACAAAATAAAAAAAGCATTGATTACATAACTCACAAAAACAAAACCTTCAAATAAATGACAACCATATGCCTTTTACTTCTGTTTCATCCTGACCTTTATGATGGCGGAATTGGTGAATCTGACCTGATTGGGTGAAGTAAAGACATACAAATAAAGAAGTTGATTTCTTGGTTTTAAACTCCTAAATGATCCTGCCACAAATAGAAACAAATTATTACTGATTACAATGACTAATTTGATCATGACATAGTTCGACATTAATAAAGAGCACTAGACACACATCCAGCCTTCTGAGGCTCATCTAACATTACAGCAACTATACACTACCATCTAGTGGACTGAGGCTCATAATACAACCAACACATGGTTCAGTAGGTTGTGCTGAGAGGCCAGTGAGTCTAGTGCTGTGGTTTGCAGAGCAATAATCACAAGGGTTTTGGGGCAGATTAATTTAATGATTAATTTCATCACTCTTTTTTCACATAAGAGAGAAGTGAATTCTGATGTAAGGTTTCACTCACAACTCATCTCTGAGTTAGCAACAACTAGCTGTGCTAAATAACTACCTATGGTAATTGAGGCCAATGTTAAATTAATTAATTAATTAAGTGAAAAATATTTAGAACCTCTTGTGCAGCCAAGTGATAGAAGTGATAGAAGATAAAGTGCCATTGGGATCATTTTAGAAGAAAAAACACCTAGTCTTTAAATATGTATAATGTATTATTTCTCACGTTCACAGTTTTGTGTTTTGTGCAAAGGCTTGTTTTGAGGTACACAGAGATAAACTGTAAAAACCTGATTGGTTAGAGACATATGGACTTTTACAATACAATTTACAATACATTACTATTTTTAGACATAATCAATGACAAAAAAGACATATGACCAGAAGAAAGGAAGGAAGATCTGCTTTTGCATGTATGAATACAAATGTGCCAGCTGAAGAACGCAAAACTGTTTAAATTAACAAACAATCTCGATATTTTACAGATATCAAAATAATCATAATAACCATATGCCGATAAGAGGACTCTTTAAACAGTCCTATTAAAAAACAAACCAAAAAATAATATTAAAAGAATATAAGATGATGGATTATTATAGTAGACTTTATACCTAAAAGCAGGCTACCACAATCATAGAGCTCCAGGTCTGAAATGTAGGGTCTGCATTCCCTGTGGATGGGGGGACACTGAGGAGATTTTCCTACAGATAGACCCACATTTTAAAAAGTGTCACATTGTCATGATTATCACTCATCACTTATTTAAAGCATTGGGGATCAAACCTGTATCTCCTTGAGTGACTCCGCTGGGACAGAAGGCTGGTTGGGCCTGTTCCTGTAGCTGACTTTGGCGAGCCGAGAGCTGAAGGACATGGCTCAAACATTCCTTCACAGAAATGCCTCCTCTATAACCACACTTTAGACTTCCAGCTTCATCCGCGTCAAGTAGGCTACGGCGTTTTCCCTCCGTTGTTTTTTTACGTTACAATTTTCTGAGATTTGTTTTCGCGGTTGGAGCGCCTGACCATCAAAACACGTTTTGCCAGTGGTGATCGTGTATGTTGTCTGTGGTTTCCAAGGTAACGAGGCATTTGTGGAAGGGGCAAAGGGATAGTGGGCTGGTCCCGAAAGAAATATAGACTGTAGACTTTTTTCATTGGCTATTTACTTACATAGAAGTGTTTCAAAATAGTGTCATTCCATGAATAGTTGCAAGTATGGACAGAAAGACGAATAGAGAGCCACCAATGAACGCCATGGAATCAGCTCGTGTCACATCGGTAGGCCTACCCAAAATCGGACCAGGAAAGCAGATTTTTGGGCATGTTAATTTTGATACTTGTTTTGGAGAACCTAGAAGGCGGCCATTGTTTAAATTCATGCCATTTTTATGGGCCTACTTCTCTGAATAAAGCCTTTTTCGGCTTCTGAGGGGGGGCGTGACAGAAAACATTTGACAACCACTGGGCCAGCGAATTTCCTAGTCTTTCAAAGGTCGTCGTATTAATTATTGAAGGTAGCCTAAGTCCTTACCCAAACTTTAAAACCCCCTTTGTTTTTACATATGTTTTAGCTAGCTGCTTTAGCAGCTAATATGGCTACCAGGTGCTCCTGCTGATTGCTCAGCTGGATCAATCAGACTGATGATGTCACAGGCCTAAACTGTCAGTCTAATAATTGATATGATAGAGGACATCTTATTTATTTATTTATTTCAAATTCTTTCATTATGCTCCATGTTTTATTATTTAGGCCTTTATGCCATTGGAATATATCACCATACTGGTGGGTCGGTGCACAGTCGCTGACCTTCCCAGAGCAATTAGTGAAGGTAACCCCTAGATGGCAGCAGCGCACTGTCCCCAGTCAAAAGGACGGAGCTGCAGCTGTCAGGGAGAACTGGGTTAGATTTGTGGGGCAAATGACCTCATACTGTAGCATCATCTTCATCACTAGGAGATGAAGAGAGGATTAAATAATCCTTCTCACTTGTCGTCATGTTCTCCCTCTTATCCGCTCTAAACACGATTAGTCATTATTGACAAAAGAAATATTACTATCATGAACAGTTTGCAGTCATACAGTAGGCCATAACTGTTAGGAAACTAAATAATGCAACACCACAACTCAATGACCTCATGGGAATATTAAACTCGCGTTTCCGCAAAAAAACAGCCATAAGGTCCTATTTAACAAGGTTAAGTATGAGAAGGACTAGCTACTATAAGAAAAAAGCAGGGATATCCATGATGTTTGTCGTTATGACACCTTCCATAACATCTGGGCTTGGGCTATTAAGGCATAAAATCCTGAAGAATGACTCCCACGCAGCCCGCATCAGCACCGCAGTGAGTGAAGCTGGGGGCTGCTGATGTGCTGTGGCGCACACTGAATTTGGGTGGCGCACAATGCACCAAAACCCCCCGAAACGGAATCCCAGGATATCCCACCCCCACCTACCACTCGAAACGGAATAGCCCACCTCCCTCAGTCCTCCTCCCCTCCTCTTTTATCTCCGCCTTCTCTCACTATCACCCCCCTTCCTCCTCTTCCTCTCCCTTACGTCCCAACTCGGGAGCGCCGCCGATCGGTCGCCAGGATTTTCCCTTCTCGGCCAAAATGGAGGAGGAGGTCTCTAGCTTAATGAAGGGAGCACAGATTGTATGACCGGATCTGATTCAATGAACGGCGTTAGGATCCGCTTTTGCTGATATATAATTATTGCAACAATTAAACCCTTTGAGGATATCTTGCGCAAATTCCGCACAAGCGACTACAGCCATGAGCGCAGGAGAGGGGCTAGATGAGGCTGCGAAGGACGCGGCAGACATAGCGGCGTTTTTCAAATCCGGTAAGTCGGGAAGGGGCGAGTCTGGCTCTGGGAGAGCTACAGTAGAGCTGTAGGTGTGATCACCGGTGGTTTGCCACATTGTTGCCAAAAATGACAAACAACAACAACAATAAAAAAAAAAAACAACAACAAAAAACAAAAAACAGACGGGTTTCATGGGCGAGATGCGTACTGCGCGTCGGACGTGCTGGAGAGATGCGCACAGCTTGTAGTTATTTACCACGTTTTAGTCCACTGACTTGTCATTCCGCAGCCTTTGATGACAACAGCTCGAATAACACCTCCTGAAATATGTGCTTTTGATTATTAGGCAGTGACCCCATTTTGGGTTGGACCAAGCAGGCTACAAGGTGTGGATGGTTAGAGCTCGACCACAGTCTCTTCGGGCTGTACGAGTATTTCGACGTTGCAGACTGTATCCATCACGAACCCCGTGGATGTGGGTCGAACACTTTTTTATTTCATTTCTGCCCTCGGACGCGTGTAGATTGAACAATCTTGTAAACGAACGTGTGATCATGCATCACTCTTAACCCAGGTCTCTCTGATCTGATGCACGGATAAAGGCTAGGCCATGGACGCACGCATGGCCAATAGGTTGCACTCTACTCTGGGCCTGTCTGATATGATGGCATCAACCTAACAAATAAGGATAGGCCTGCCTACCTTATCACTCTGCATCCAAAACATAAACACCTTTGCAAGGGGGCAGCACTGTCAGCCAAATAATAACACAGGGGGACTTAAGTCATGCACTTTGTGGTAGTCCTGTGATAAACATTCTGACTATAGTTGTAGGTGCAAGGTGCAATTTACATTTATTAAGCATTCTTACTCTAATGGGCAATGCTTCTTTACCTGGTCACATACTGACTTAGTAATATTATGGTGTATATGCTACAGGAAGGTGTGTTTTTGCTGTGATATTGGTATATCTTTCTAAGGTATGTCATAAGAATTTCCCCAAAACATTTTTAAGAATGTGAAAACACTGTTTTGCAAGTTTTAGAGCTGAGACTTTTCAAGGTTGTGTGTTGAGATTAGATATTGTAGCTAATACCCTAGGTATTAACCCACAATCAAGCCTCCACTTGTTCTAACTTTACACCTCTTTAACCCAATCTGACACTGGCATTAGGGGGGCAGGGAGGGCTATTACAGCTTTTGGAAGGTACATTTTAAAGCAAAAGTCCAGTGTTGGGAAAGATGTCGCCACCACTAGAGCAGGACCACCTCTGATACACACCAGAAGAAGCAGCTGTCTCTCTCTCTCTCTCAGCTGTTTCTCTATGTGACACCTGGTGCCTTGGGGTCTGCTGTTAACCATCTCCACAGATTGCACACATGCAGGAACACACACACACACACACACACACACAGACAGCATTTGCACACGACCACCTAAGTGCATATAAATCAATAAATGCAGCAGTCATGTGCTTGCATGTGCATGCACAGACAAATATACTTCGTACTTTTTTCAAACCAACTATAAACCACTATTTTCTCCTAGAAATCGCCTATGCCAGTCAGACGGTTAGGAATGTTGTCAAAATGGATTGTATTCAAATGCTACAGTCTCTCTTACGGTTGGTTGGATGAGTGCCAATGTATTTTCCTATAGCTGTGTTGTATCAGGCTGGAAAGTTGGCTCACAGTGAAGTTGGACTGCTTGGATGTTTATATAGCGGCAAATGCAGTTCATGCAGTATTCATGATGGAGACAGAAATAGGTTATGGCTTCAGGAAACTTTTATAAGAGACTATTATGAAGAGAAAGTATGGGGTGAAAAAGTTTCTGGGTTGTTAAAATGGAGAATAGCACTAAATGCTGAGTGAATAACGTCTAATAGCTGCGTGTCTGTGGGTGAGATTAGAGCTGATTGTTTACAAAGTTCCTAGTTATCTTGTTTAATTAATGTGTTACCTTTCATAGTAATGGCACTGTAATGGCACACAAAGATGGACATATTGGAAAGATGAACAAAACACAAGTCAACACAATGACTTCACTCATTCCTCGTTCACTCATTCATTTAGCAAACTTTAATAGTATTTCTATCACTTCATACCATTTATTCAATTCATTCAAGCATATTATTGATCTCATTCTGTTTATCAGTATAACATTGAACACATTTGATCTGTCATTTCTTTCTTTACTCTGTTTTAAGTGTTATCAATCACATATACACATCTGCAATTTGTCCAAACATGGTATGATACTGTATGTCAGTCATTCATTTGTATACATGCATACTATGTATCCCAATCTTTTCTTGTGGTTTCACTGTTTGTGAAGGACCAGTAGTAATGGCCATCCCGCTCCCTGTAGCCTCTCCAGCAGGCTCCCTAATTGCTGCCAGCTTGTTGCATGTTGAAATCTTGGCACACAGCTGCTCATCCTAGTTGATCCCAAGCACTTTATATCTGGGGCTCTGCGTATGTGTGAGTGCGTTTTTGTTTTTCTGGGCCTCTTCATGCACTTCGGTGCCCTAGTTAGTCAGTGAAGGCTAGAATATGGCAGATTCTTCTACTGAACAACACCTAAAGTGACTGACTGGCTGTCTGAGTGGCTTGATTACTGGTTAAGAGGCTGACTAACTTAGTGAGAGACTAACTGATTGACTGGCTGGATAACGGGATGTATGTTTGTAGCTACAAATCTGGCTGACTATTTGAATGATTAAACTGAGATTTCCATCAAAGCACCTGAATGGATAATATATTTCGTCGGCCCTTGAAAATACTTGATGTTCCTTCCTGCTAGATTATTTTCAGTGAGCAGATGGAGCTCCATCTCTGAGTCCCACACTGACGCTGTGGATCACAGCTCAGCCGCTGAGTCACTCTCCCAGGTTGCTCATGCCATGACTTAAAGTCCAATCCCGAAATTGTTGCAACTGGTCAAAGATGAGAAATATTCAACTGCTTTCTTGAACATTTTGAAGACAGAATGTTTTTTTGTTTTTTTTACCATTTTCATCCCATCATGCTCAGCTATCCAGGCATATATCACTCTGGCTTTGCAAGTGTTTGCAAAACAAACCTTTTAAAGCATAGGCATACATCACTATATTTAATCACTTTTAAATAGCACAATCAGTTCATTGTTAGACCAAAATAACCAATTATGTTTTGAATACGGTTGATGACAGTACCCCTTTGTTTCCCGTTTAGATTGTGGATTTGGACTTTATTCAAGCATTCTTCAAAATGAGGCATCACAGCCCAATAACATACTGCTGATTGCTGCAAGCCCACGCAAGCTCAGCAGCATGTCCCCTGTGAACTTGAAATATTGGGTAATTTGTAATCAAAGCAAGTTACTCATAACTAGAGGTTTGCCTAGTTGTGGAACAGTCAAGGATTGTATTAGGATGAATCTGGAAGTTGTGGTATATTGTTGTCCATGAACAGAGTAAATTCAAGTAGCTGTCTGGAATATTTGGGTGATAGTGTTAATGTTGTATGTCTAGGTTTGATTCACTGTCTTTCAATATCTTTATTTCTGTCTCCTCAAAAATGATTAGTATTTTGTTACTTATTATGTTTTAGGAGTAGGTAAGTGAGTATTGAGTACTTCACATTGCTAGAGACAGAAGTGTTATGTCATCGGCCATTTTGAATACAGAACGCCGATATTTACGCTTTTGATGACATTAGAATTTGACATCATAGGACTGAGGTTCCAACAGCGGACAGACCCAGATCAACATACCATAATATTTCTTGGTCATGCATGCAAAATTGGCATGTATAAAAGTGATTTAGGTCAAACCAGATAAAAGATAAAGGTAAGGCTCCAAATTATTGTTCAATTATTATTTTGTAAAATTTGACACGATAATTTGTGAACCATCTGTTCATATTTGTATTTTACATCTACAATTTAGAGGGGAACTGCATGTGGATGTTTATAATGACAAGGAGAGTGGTATCACATCAAACAGAGCAAAACAAAAGGTCTAAGCCTGACTCAATTTGCAGGGCCAACAAACCAGATCAAGCCATTTTTATTGACAATTGCCCTACAACTTTCTCAAAGCCTCTAGTGTCTTACAGGTTGAAAGGCGTGTTAGAAAAATGAACAGCTACTGTGCAGTATTTGATGGCTCAGTATACCTTAATGTGCAGTGAACTTTTGCAAAGCAGATCTGCTGTCTCTTTGTTGTCATATCTTCATGCCAGAGCCATTAGCTCCACGTGAACTAAAATCTGGGCGGCATGGTGGTGCAGTGGTTAGCACTGTCGCCACACACCGAGAACCCGCAAGAGGGTGGATAATGGATGGATAATGGATGGAACTAAAATCATGCAGCCACTGGTGACACCTAAGTGATGAATCACATCTTTATATTAACCACTGTCAAATATATTGGAGCACTATGGAGAGAGCCATCTGGGTAAAACCAAAAATAACATAGTATGTTATTAAGTAATGATAGTATGTTTTTACAAGGCATTAATTCATAGATAGTCTCTTGAGTGACTTGTAATGAAGTTACTGGGCCTGTGCAATAGCATAACAGCAGTACAGAACTGCACTGTGAAACTCAATTGACATAAAAGCAACCAGACGTACTGTATGCTGGAATAAGATTAAATAACTGTCCAAACAACTTGCACAAGAGCCGTATCCCCACTCATTACTACATTGTTCATAACACAGTGGTCATCAGTTATAACACTCATGGAGTATGGGGCTTAGGGTTGTTGCAAAGATCTACTGTTTACTGTGTGAACCTGGCTTCTATTCTATTCATTACTAATGCAGTATACTGTACATGTATGGGTGTCTTGGCAGTCTGCAGTGTTAAATAATAGATTTTTTTATACCAGGAGAATAATTGATAGGCAGGAGCATAAGTGATTACCTCTGCTTTGTCATTGTAGTTCTGTTGAGAATAATTATGAAAGACTTGGAAAACTCTTGTGATATTTTTCAAATTTGACTTTGTAGTTGGTCTGAAAAGGAAAGACTGAAAGCACATTGAAGGGAAAAAAACTAAATAAGCACAAATAAAGTTTGCTGCACGTCTTTATGGCTGATGTATTTATTAGCTTGTCGTTCAGTGCATCTCACATTGAGGGTAGAAACGAGCAACAATAATCAACAATGGCAGTATCAGTATTGACAACGCAGTGAGCCATTTCCCTCTGTCCCCAAAATGAACCCAGTGACCTGTGCCAGTGCAGTCTGTAATGAGAGCCAAATCACTGAGCAGTGATGCTTCATTTTCTTCTAGCACAGTCATAGTCGCTGAAAGCATAATGACCTAATGTTATCCTGCATACTTAAGCAGAAATTTTATATAATCATGTAGATGAGGAAGAGGACTTCAGCAGGCCATGCAGTATGCATCTTAGAGCGTATAATATATGGTAAACAGTACTGGTAAAGAGAGAGGGTTTGGATGGGAAGGCAAAGACAAATGTGTACTGAGAGAGGAGAAAGGCAGAGTAAAGACAGGGAAAGTAAATGAAAATATGGGATGGAGCGAAAAGAGAGTGAGATTCAGAAAGGACATTACATATTTAGAGGGACAAACAAGCCTTCACTCATCAAATTATAGAGCTGAGGCTTGGGTGGAGCACACCCTGCAAAATGTAGGCTACTCTGCTCTCCATGAGGCTGAAACCTTTCGGTTGCATCCAGGGGCAGCCTAATTGGCAGTTGGTCAGAGTTAAAGACTATGAGCTTAGATTGGCATTGCCTGCACTGCTAAATCGCCGGGGCCCGCATGCTCAGTCGGCTATCTCACTTATTCATCTGAAGAAGAAGGACTAGTTCGAAAGACATCAAAATCTATATAGTTATTGTAAAATAAATATAAACATTTATGTTCATGATAGACACATCAGAAAGACAGATTCAGTGCAAAATAATAAACTTTTGCATAGCAAATCCTGCATTAGCAACCAAGCTAAACGATCAGGCTGATAAGTTGTTTTGGCTTCTTTGCAAAAAAGCTTTACATTCTATTGGTCAGTATTTTAGTTCACCAGCAGGATTGTAAGCACATTATTTTGTGATCAGCATAATAATGCTTCTTCAACAATCCAATACATCAGTATGTCTCAATATGTCACAGCGTAACAAAATAAAATAATGGCATTGTTTGTAGGTGTGAACAGTTGCTCTAAAGCAAATGGTTCCTAAACTCTGCACATCCAACAAAAAATACATTCATGATTCATGATGCTCATTGGATGCAAGTGAGAGCCAGGAAGTGGTTTGCCTTTAAAATAAGAGTGCTTGCTGCAAAATACAGGGACACAAAAATAAGCAAAAAGTGCTATTACGTACTGTAAATTGTTGTAGCTCTGACTGATGGCACTGCACCGTAAAATGTTTTCTTTTTCATAAATAATGGATATAAATGTTCACGCCCAGCTTCAATTGTGTTTTCATCCATTTTTTCTTGGTAATCAACAGCTTAATTTTGTGATCGCTGCAAAATAGATCAATTCAATCTCACCGGTGATATAACAAACCACATCAAATATTGTGGCAATAAACAGGTCAGGGTGCTGGTGCGTAATATGTGCCTGAACTTCTCTCACAAGAGAAACCAACATTTGTGTCTGTAAAATCAGTCATGTATGTCTTAAAATCATGAAATACAAATGGTTACATGGCTAATAAGCAGTTACCAGCATATTCTAAGTCAGTGTACTGTATGTGAGTGAGAAGAGGCAGTTTTTTCCTCCTCTCCTGAGTTTATATAAAAAGCCTACTGTATGCTCCCAATAAGGACCAGATGTTGGGATGCTTGTTATAGCCCGTTCCTCTCTTTGTGTTTATTGGAGAGTTTTATGGAGAAGACAATCAAGAAGGTAGCACGGCAAGGCAATTACCTATTTTACAGCCAGACCATGTTGATCGATTTCATCAGAGACTCTCGACCTTTTTGAGAGAGTTGTAATACACTTTACGGACATGTAACCCCCCTCCATCTCACCAAATTACTGATTGTTGTAAAATGTAATGTGCATCTATGTCATGTCACTTTGAAGAAACACAGACAAGGACCAGGCCTTTCTTTTCTATAACACAGATGAAATGTGCAGATATATTCCAGCTTGTTTGAAGTCTAATGAAGCTGGTCAATTATTTTAGCTTGCCATTCATTTTTTGGACAGTTTGAACTAAATCTCAAGAAATACTGTACCTTAAGCTTAACTTCACAGGAAATACTGTTGAGGACTCCAGTGAAAAATATGCAATGATCCTATCTTCTTAGATCTATGCATCATTCTTCTGCATTGTGCATATGCTAAGAGAGATCTTTACCATTCTTAAATGTAAATTGACAAACATAAAAAGTTTGCAGGGCCCTTAAGAACTATATATAACTTAAAACTAACCGAAGTAGTAAAATGGTCATTGCTGAAGATTAATTTTATTTTTCATCATTTGACAGCTCCTCCAGATACATGAAAGATATTGGCTGATAGCCTTATGTCGATAATCAGGAATTCCAATAGGTTGGTAATGTATTTGTAGGAGGCTAAGTGTGGCCTGTGGGACAACGTCATTTCTTCGCGCACACACATGCACAGAGGTATAAATCATATCCCACCCACGTTGCCCAAGGCCCTGGAAGCAAGGAAGAGGGGGATGGAGGAATGGAGTGGATGAACGAGGGATGGAGGCATATTGAGGATTGCGGGTCATAAAAATAGATTGTGGGCTGGTCTGTGTGTCTCCTGCAAATCCCCCATCTGATAAGAGAGAAACCTCTGTCAGTCAACTGCAGACTCCCACTCATTCTATCCTTTTTCATTCCTTTCATCGCCTCCCCCACTCCTCTCCCACACAGCCTTCCATCATTACCTCATATCTTGCCTCGGCTCAGGGTAGTCATATATTCAAATATGAAGATGTACGTCACATAAAAAGAAAAGAAATCCAACATAAAGTGTCTTAGGTGTCCTAAAAGGAGGGTGCCAAGCATTTTCACAGTATTATGTCAGCTTTTGGAGCTAAGTAATATTATTATTATTATTTTTTCAATAAATGAAGCAGGGAGCAGCAATGGCTGCAGTCATAATTTTAACTTTTATGTAAACAAATTTTTAAATTTGCTCGAAACCATCGTATAAACATACATAAATTCACAAAACGTTTGCCTAGATTCCTCCACATTCCTAATTCTTCCTTCCTTGACATTTCTCCTCCCTCCTTATGCCCCTACAGCAGATGTTTTAATCCTCCCCATCTTTCACAGTTCTTCCCCTATCTCCTCTCCCTTTCCCTACAGCTTAAAACCAAGGAAGCATCTGGATCTAGTATCTGACATCGCAAGCCTCCCACAATGCTTTGTGCCCCCTTTTTTTTCAAGAATAGCACTTTGAAAAAGCAGCCACAGACTTATGAGGCCATGCCCCCCTTGAGTTCTGAGACACACACAATCTATAAAAAAAAACTTCCTCTTGAGAGAACAGTGTCAGTAAAGTGTCAATGTCAGGATGTGTGTCATCTTTTCATTCATAAAATTAGTTTGTGAGTGAGCCAGTTCCTCTCCTCATCTAGAGCGCATAAGAATGGAGTTCTTTCTCAGTTGTGCGTTAGTTTAATACTTTTGGCTTTTTCTTTAGTTTTAGGGTAATTTGCTGTTAATGTTGTATGAGGTTGGTAGTGTAGCAATAACTTTAAATAATTTCTATTCTCTCATGCACATTACCACACTTGCACATGTCCAACTGCAACCCTGCAACATAAGATACCAGACCCATGCGCTTCACTGCACTTCTCTGCACTAATGGCATGTTTTACTATATTAGCAGAAAAGCCGAGCTCTTACTTCAGTCATTATGAAAACAAACGAAAAAACTGAATAAAGCAGAACATGGACTCAGCTTTGGTAAAATCAAAGCACAGTCTGCAGTGTGTGTTTGCATACATGTGTCAGCTTGTGTGCTGCCTGAGACTGCTTGTCTTCTGTCAACAGCTGTGCTCAGTCTGTCCAACAGGAACTGTGTAGTCTGTCTTTCTCTCTCTCTTTCTCTCTCTCTCTCTCTCTCTCTCTCTCTCTCACACACACACACACACACACACACACACACACACTGTAACATTCCCTCTTGCTTTGAAGACAGCAGCAGGCTCTGATCCCTGTCGTGTGAACAGTGCCAGCCCAGTGCTCCTCTGGCTTAGGAAGGCTAAACTGCCGCTTGGCCTCTCTGGCTTCGGATAAAATAGGTTGAGGATCAAACTTAACATCCCATCCTGCTGTATTGGCTTGCAGAAGTACCTAGTGTTAAATTGTTACTGTTTAAGAAGAAATACGGCCAACTCTGTTGTACTGTTGTTGTTAAATGTTTATTTTGTTGGTGGTAGCATTCACACATACAGTAGAGGTCAGGCTAAAACTTGTTGCCAATAAAACACTGAATGTTTGCACATCAAAGAAAATAAAATTCATTTGATATTTCACACGTCACTACTGTAAGATGAACCTGTGAAACAAAGCACTATTTCACTTCACTTTGAAGAAATGGCCGTACTTATTTTTCTTCCTGTCCTGTCCCAGGTTTTAACATCCTTCCAAATCATCCTCCCTAAAGGGGCATTCCACTGTTTTCCAGTTATGAACATTAGATTCTTCATGTCGACCCTGTATTGAAGGTGCAGGAACAATTGTCAAGTTAGAAATCTGAGTTCTTTACATTCATGAGGTAGATAGAGTTCAGATGAGAAGATTTTGGAGAATGCCTAGGAGTTAATGTTTCCTTTCAAACTTTCTCCCAGCTTCATCTTGATCACGGCTAACAGTGAAAGCTCCGTCACTTGTCTTTGACCTGGTGGTTTCTTTCTCTCACTCTGTTTGGTAGAAGATTACTTCTGCCTTCTGTCCTTCACTGACTCCCTCCTGTCCATATGACCATGTTGCCACCTAACCCCTGCCTGGCAGCATATGCTGATATGCATCACTATACATTCCACCACTCTGTAAAGATGTTTTAACACTGAAATTGATGTTCAGAGTATCTGAACATTCACTGTAGTTCAATTTGAAACTTTTTTCACTTACTTTCCCTAAGATTCAAGCACACCTTGCGCCAAACACATGTAAGGCCTTGAAAATTCTGTTAAAGGAAGAGCGCTCTTCACTGGACCAAACACTACACTGTATAAAATGAAGCATGCAGTGTGTGAACAGGTGCTTACTGTAATCCTTGTTAGCCAGCAGCATATGCTAGGCTGTTCTTTTCAGAAAGGCAGCCAGGAGAAGTCAGAGCGAAGAAGGGCTAAGCTGCGCCTGTCCCTCATTCCCTGCCTCTCTGTTACCTCGTGCCACTATAGCGTCCTACTGATGAGTGACCCAGAAAGAAAGTTTGTCAGTCTGCTGCAAGTTACAAGACGCATGTCAGTCCAAATAAATAAATCCAGTGCGTCTTTGGAGTCAGGCTATGATTATTATTTATTTTTAGTGTTAATGTCATCGGCATCGAACATTTCTCAGGTCTCTATATCAAGAAAAAAAATGTAGTCATTTTTCCTTATTTATTTATGTAGGAATGACTCAGTCGTTATTAATTAATCACTCCTTAATTGATTGTGATGCCGAAACTGACTTAACTGATTCTAGCACTGCAATTCAGGCAGGACTCCACTCTAATGTTACAAGCTTAGAAAACCAGGCACACTGCTCTGCCTTTTCTCAAGTCTGGTTGAATATTCAACATTTCATCTCTCTGAAGATGATTCCTCGGGCATTGGAGATACAGATGTCTACTGTACTTGGTATCTTTTAAATGATTCATTCGCTTATCAGCTGGTGTTCTGAGAGTCACCGTGAGTCTGTATGTGTGTGTGTGTGTGTGTGTCTGAGGGTGTGTGTTTGTGACAGAGTGCAAGAGCATAGGATAAAGAAACAGAGCACAAGGATCTATAGTCTCGATCTATACAGACATTTTGACTGAGATATTGTCTTCACCAGCTCATATTCAGCAACAGCATGTGCTATATGTGCATTTATACAAGCATGTGAGTGCACATCTACAGCATGTGTGTGTGTGCACATGCATCTGCATGCAGCATGTCTAACGGTGTTTAATCTCAGGGAAGGACTATCCAGATACAAAGAGATCAAAGAGCTGCTCACTCTCTCATTTGTACTCTGTAATCACAAAGCTCTAACTTGTGACACAATAACATGGTGAAGGTTCAGGTACTGCTGTAGTGGCTCACAGGACAGTGCCTTCACTCTTCATTTCCTTTATTAAACTTCCTTCTTTTAATTTTTCTTTTATCTCTCCGTGTCTTTTTAGATTGTTCTCTTCCAAAATGTGAATCCAAACTGGATGGCCCTGGTCAAACCTCAGGTAGGTCTGATTGTCATCATGACGAACCAGTCAGAAATTACCTCCCAGAGCAGGACGTATGCACACGATCTGTTTATTGCCCATGCTAAATATCCCTATCTACGTGTCTTGCCAGTCATGTGAGTGATTACAAAAAGGGTTGCACTTAATCTTATTTGTTCAGCATCAAATATAATTCCAGTTGGAAGTGGGAATTGCGGATTTTCATGTTTAGGGAAGCTTCAGAGCTCCATGAGCTGTGTCTTTGGGTTTGGCAAGAGGAGAACTGCTGTAGCAGAAAAAGCAAGGCTGCTCGAAACACTCTGTAGTTCACTATGGGTGAGACAGTGTAGCTTATATACCGTATGTATTTGTGTGAGTAAGCGGGAGACACAGCTGAAACATCAAGAACACCATGTACCATGCCCACTTTGAGTAAAATGTTGTGTTCCATCAAAGCTTTACTGCGTTGAATCCCATTAGACTCAAGCTCCTCTGTGGCATCAACAAACCATGACCTTGTGGGTTCATATCCCTAATACCCCAGGACATGTACGTATACTAAAACTACACCAAGTCACTCTCTCCAGGGTGAGCTGTTTTTGGGTATAAACAGGGCAGTTAAGTGGCCTGCATTAGGGTATTCACATAGATTATCCCAAATGAATGTGGGCCTGGTTCCCTAGCCATAGATTATTCAGTTTAGTCTCTCTTGGATTAAAATGCATTGTAAGCGTTTGGAGCTTGTCCATAGATTTAAATTGAAAGGCTTGGTGTAATCTGTGTCAGGAAAGCTGGAATACAGTGGCAGAAAGTAAAGTCGATGCCAAGCGTGAACAGAGAAAGAAAAGAGAACTATTTTTAAGATGTTTTTGTGCATATCGTGTAAGTGTTACAGTATTAGGCTGTAGCAAGAGGAGAGTGTCAGGGATGAATGGGACACATACAGTACTTGTTGTGATCTCTCCACAAACATCAGTAGATTGTGTTCTATTTAGCTCTGTGAGCCCCATGTGTTTGACACCATTTTGACCTGATGTTTTCCAACTGGGTCATTCAGGGATGAACATTTTACAAGACTGTTTTCAATTGACAGCTTGGCCTTTTATTCCCACTTGCCAGAATGTGAATGGGTGTTAATGGGAAATGATTGGGACGTGCCAGCCAAATCCGGTGCGCAGGCCTTTTGCCCAAAAACCCTTGAACTTCATCCCTGAGGCTGACTCACAAAAATTAGAGCTGCAGTGGTGTCTTTGTGTATTTTTGTTAAAATCAGGCAGAAATTCATGAGCTGCTCACAGTGAATCAGAGGTAATCAGGTTGTACTGGCCATTTATGGCTGATTGTTCATTGTTCATTTTCAATTACTCTGAACAAAATTAACTTGCTGTTGAATTAAGGGTCCATTTAGCAAATTGCCCGAAGCTTTTCGTTGCACTGTAACATGAAATTACAGGTGTGTAAAGTCCTCTTGGAAAAATGAAGACTAATACATCTTTCACTTACTTATTAGCTGATCTGACACGTTCTAAACATGGTGTGTGCTGTAGGCCACAACAGAACATTTATTATTTGTCCTCACATATGTGTGAATAAAGGACATATGTGGACATGTGTGGTTTTGTATGAGTGTGTATGTATCTGCGTTAGTGGATGACTGTACCCCCCCCTCACCAAAGCTGACTAAACATTCAAATTTATACACAGATTTTCTGCCTATTTTGAAGTGGGAAAGTATTTATTATTTTTGTTTGCCTCCACCCAACCATCATGTACTGTATGCCTTTTTGAGAGTTTTCTTTTCCTTTTTCTGCAACAGCTACATATTCTCGTCCATATTGTTGTGAATTTTGGTCTTGCCTCCTTGAGATGTACAAGTTTTAGATTCTTTGTTGCATCCTTTCAAAGGATTTGACACAACCTCAATCGGGTGTTTCCTGTTTTTTAATCTAAACTTGGCTTTTTTGGCCATCATGTTTTGAGAAACGTTGGTCTTTTCAGGGCTTACACTTGTTTTGTTCATAACTCTGTGTACTGGTGGGAACTCAAAGCTATATGTATACAGAGAGATGACCTTGTCTATGTGGGTTGATAAGTAAGCAATAATGTATAAGGTATCCTGATATAGAAAATAATGGATGAAGCGAGGTGCTTGCCCAGAATTAAGACAATACATACAGTAAGCCATTTCTGATATAACAACAAGACTTGATGTCCAGCCTTTTTCATTAATTGGTGGATACATATGGCTAAAAGAGGAAAGATGAGTGGATCATTACAATCAGTGGTCCCAGACTAATGAGGTAGGTTTATGATGTATGGTTAAAGTGCAAATAGAATTAATGCACAGCATTGGTAGCCTGTGGGCCTTGCTTTAGTGCTGACTAGTGTCTGTGCGTCTCTAGACTCAGCCATATGTGAACTTGAACCTTTCTACCAACATCAACCTGCCTCTCTTTTTGTCTGATCTGTAACTTAACACCGTGTATTATATCATGATGAATATGCAATAAGAATTTGAAATTTCACTAGTTTAAATTACCATAACTACAACTGGATTACTTATGGACATGCAAACACACTAGTTTACACACATTTTATACAGTACGTATAAGCAGTGTGTTTGATAGAGGGGAAAAAGCTTACAAAAGCCTACAATCTGGATGGGTTTGGTACAAGACACTTAACCACAAAATCACAAGTGTCCCAAAAACACTGTTGGCCTGCATATGGATTTACAGACTAAGCATGCTTAGAGTAAATAGTTGGACTGTTCCCCAGATATGCTCTGGCTCTCTGTCCAAGATAATCTGCAACAGTAGCCAAGTGCCTGTTCAGTCAGGATGATTCTGATCTCTTGCTGCACTGATAATATTTAGCATGGATAGTATGGTGAATTAGATGAGAACGATTGCAGTCCTTGTCGCACAGGCTGAAAATAGATGAATATTTGAACATGGACAGAGAGAAATAGTCCTCTCCTCTCCTCTTCTCCATATGTTTCTGTTCAGTTTAATTCAGCTGTGAACTCAATCTCTCATCTCTCCCCATACTGAGCTCACTGTGTGGTTCCTATTGAATTGGGCTTTGAATGTTAACCATGTGCTCTGCGGGTAGAAGAGCAGGCAGGCATGCTCACTCAGTCATACACACACACACACACACACACACACACACACGCACACACACACTTCTAAGCAGTGGAGGAAGTGGTTTTCTCTGGAGTTCATTGGATTTTTGTTTTTTATTCTCCCCTGCAGAGGCCAGGGTGGGGAAGACTAAACTCTATTTGGGGTGTTTGTGGATGTGGCCGTGTGTGTGTTTGAGTGAATTTTGTTTGCTAAAATTTCCCTCTTCTCTCTCATTTTTTGTCTCGCTCTATTGCTTTCTCTCTTTCTTTGTCCTGTTATATCTTTCAAAAGATGGTCAGCAATTACACTTCAGTTTTTTATTATTACTTAATTTGTGATCAGCCCATATGTATAGACATGGAGGAAAGAAATAACTATATACAGTATATAGCTATGTAGGCTACAGTTTCATGTCCTTATCTCTACAGCACGAGGTGTGTGTAATATCACAGCTTAACCAAGAGGTTGGCTGAACTTCACTTGAACTTGGCTTGCATTAAAGCACATTAGACAAGGTGCTGCCAGCTAATTTGCATGCATGCACGCGATTAGACAAGTACCAACCATGATTTGTATGGAGACATGCATTATGTACAAGCACTGACCATCCACCTAGATTGTGTGATCACAGGTTACAACTGATATGTCTCAGCGAAGCTTTTACTGTAACACTGTGACTACTATGAGTTTGCATAGTAGTCTGAGGTTGGCACCAGGTCCTCTAACAGGACAAGTCATGGCATGGTTAAGGTTTAGCATGGCAGGTAAACCTTGAGACTTCATTATGTATTTACTATTATGGGACACAGACATTGCAAAGTGTCCATTGGAATGTCCAATTACATGACAGCCTCTCAATATTGTCTTGTTTTGATGTTTTTCTTTTCTTTCATTTATAATTGGATTGCAACATTCAGTCTGGAAAATTATTAGTTTCAAAGTGTTAAAAAGACCAAATTCTTCATGACAGCTGCAATTTTGGAAATATTGTCTTTGCATAAAGCTGCTGGGAGACTCTCTCTCTCTCTTTCTGACTCTATAACCCTCCCTCTCTCTCTCTCACACACACACACACACACACACACACACACACACACACACACAAAGGAGATGCGAAGAAAGAAAGGAAAGCCAGTTGGAGACAGCTGGATTCTGCACCGAGTGTGTTTGTGCCATGTTTGTGTGCACCTTTGTGTCTCGGCGCATGCAGTTCATTCAGATGTGCACGTGAATGTGTGCATCCTGACCTCTCTGTGTGCATTTTGCCTAGTTTTTGTGTATGCATACGTGTGCGTGTTTGTGCAGACGGCCTTAATTGGATCTTGCTGTGGAACTCTGGCTGTGTTCGTTTTAGAAAGAACATAGCTTGCATCCTCCTGTCACAGGATATCAACATAATGATATCTGTTTGGCCAAGCAATATTTCCTGTGGCTGCAAATAACAAGACAATCAAATCAGAGAGATTTTTTCAAAGAGAAAAATCTGAAAACTTTCTTTCTCCGAACACCACAACAGTTCATTTAACTGGAGCTTATCAAATTTATGAATTAGCTACATGCACATTGTGGAATGTTTTTATGTCACTGAATAATGATCATTGGACACAACTTTACATTTCTATAATACTGCATATAAAAAGGTTCAGACAATTTTATTGTAGTTATTAATTACTGTATCAAAAACTGTGTCATGTAATCAGAATTTTCTGATTGAAGTTATACTGATTAAAAAAATATGTGAAATGGGTTTCCTGTCAATTTTAATACGTATTGGCACAAAGCCCAGAAATACATGTAATTATTTATCTCTGCAACATCTTTCATTTCTTATGAAACAATGGCAAAATGTGAAAGAAAGCATCCAATGGTCAAAGAGGCGATATTATAATTATTTTCTTTTTACAATCTTGATTATTCAAAAGCATTAAATAACTACACATAATAAAAGAAATGACACATGATCTAGAAAGGCCTTAGGCAGACAGAGTAATACACACATTATACACACTTGCACAGACAAACACCTTCAGTGATGTATCAGCACCAACCAACACCAACTCACTGATCAGGTTCACCAGGAATGATTTTCCTCACCCCCATGCATAGCTGAACCCTGCCCTCCCTATACAAACACACACATTACATACATAAATACACCACCATGCTGTATGCTAATAGGCTCCATCTGTTGTAAACTGCATTTTCCCTGAAGTCAAGACAGTGTGTTCCTCTGCACAGTCAACACCAGATTCACTGTCATTTTCATCAGAATCTTTTCTCTCTGCAAGACTTTATGTTAATAGTAGTGAAAGTAATAATCTCTTATGGATGTTATGCATGTATAACGTTTGGGTTAAATATAAGTGAGCAGTGTAATGTAGCTAATTTTCAACCTCCCTCTTTCTGTATTTTTCCTCTCCTCCTTATCTCTCTCTCCCCATCCCCTCTTATTCATTTACCTCCCTCCCTCCCCCTCCAACCTTCATATCATTCCTATTTCTACATCATGATCTTTGTCCTCTCTCTCTCCGACCCCGGTCGTTTCCTGGAGAGCACTGATGCATAGGAAAGCGAGGTTCCGCTCCATCACCCGTCGAATCGCCATCAACCTCTCCCCCGCACATCAGCCAATCGCTCGCTAGAGATGGCCAATGGGGGAGGGGCTAAGCATGAAGGGTGGGGCAGGAGGGGAGTTTTGTGTGCGTGCTGGGCGCTCCTTGACTCGAGGGACATAAAGGATGCTTGGCTACTCCAGGGACAGGGGAATATCACCACAATGCCCTCTCCATCCTCTGGTTGTGCTGCTGCAGGAGTAATGCTAATTTATACTAAAGATGTTATGTTAGAATGCTTTTCATTCATTCATTCAAAAGAGGAATAGGGCATAAAGTTGGATCGTGTGATATGATCGTCATTACTGCAAATACAGTAATGATTTAGATCATTTTCATACTAAAATACTGTAGATAAATGTTTGATCCATTGCTGTAATGACACCACTGGCAGAAATTTGATATTTTGCACATGTAGTTGAACTAATATTGATTTTTTTCACCCTTTTTTTCTTAAGAATTTGATTAATACCCTGTGCTTTCATGTCGCAGTAGACATAGTATCAGTGAACCTTGTAAGTATTGTGTGATTTACAAGGCAAGACTGAATTATTTAACATTAGACGGAGGACAAAGTGGCACAGAAACAGTGAGGCAAGGCACGCTTTTTTAAATGACTTTGAAATGTTGTATATGTTTCTGAGCGTCTGCATGTGTGTGTTTGTGTGTGTATTCACAACCGCATACATTAATGTGTCGTGTTTCACTACCCACAGTATTATCATATTGGTGAAACATGGTCCAATGAGCGCTTTTGCCAAACTCCACTTCTCAACAGCATCACAACTCTCTATTTTTGGTCTGCAAGCTAACTAATGAATGCATGTGAGTCATGTGGTCTCACTTCGCCTCCTGCAAAGGTTTGTGTTTACATCAAGGGGGATGTAACCACCGGAGGGGCAAAACAAAAGAGCTATCATTAGTTTGGGTAGCATCACATTGTCAGCTGTTCTCAACATAAAAGACAAATACATCTCAGCTGGAAGCCCTCCCAGAGCCAGAGATCCCAGAGTGAAGACCTGGACCTTTGATGACCCAGCTTGAGTCTGGAACTACAGAGTATTAATTGGATAATACTGTTTAAAATTGGCAACATTGCGTTAAAGCTAACCTATATAAGTGACACAACAGTAGCACAAGTAGAGAAGACTTGTAATGTAAGTTACACGACAATATCTATCTAAAGTTTGCTAACATTAGCTAACATTAGCCACCATAAGCTACTGGTCATACCAGATCAAGTAAGGCTGTAGCAGTAAAACCCCTTAATGTACTGATCTGAGCAAGGATGCATTTTAATTCTTATGAATTCAGTTTTGCAATTGAAAGAGGAAGAGTGTGTTATTTCTCCTTTCCAAAGTTACACTGTATTTTTTAAAGCCAAGCTAATTTGAGTGCACAGTGATTCTGAAACATATAATAGTAATATATGTCTTGTAATGTGAAAACTTTGAAATTATATGTGGGCTTAAAGAGTAATATACTCAGGAGTCTATCACACTGCAAAATGTTCTTCCAGAAACCTACTGATGATGTCACAGACGCTAGATTCATGTTTTTCTACAGTGTATGGTTTTATCTTCCCATGAACAGTTTTACTGATGAGAGTATGTTGTGACCCCTACTGTGCAATACAACGAGTGCAGGGAGTTAGTATGTAGGTCTCTCTCTCCATTTCTCTCTGCTCAGAATAATATTGTCACTCTGCTGTTTGTGGTTTATTTGCATTTTATTTACAGTGCGTAGACATCACATTTATTTGTATTTCCCATTGAAAAACCATGCAGATAAAAACAGAGAGGATAACATGACTATGTATGTTATCCTTTCTGTCTATATGCAGTCAGGGTGGAGTCCGGGTTCGTATGTGGTTCTGTGTTGTTTGCTGGCAATGATGTTTCAGGCCCCAAAGTCATAAAATGACCTACAATTAAATGGCTTGAAGGGAGCATCCTAAATCGGGAGCAGACACAAACCAGTCTGAAGTAATGTTTGTTGCTCTCTTTTTCCCTATTCCTTCATTACTTCTCATTTTTCTCACCTCTGTTCCTTTCCCTGTCTCTCTCAGCCCTAAGCTGCACCCCCCACCCCACCCCTTCCTTTTGGAGGATGGTTAGGAACGGAGACACTTGGGAGCCTCAACAAAATAGGAAAATAACTAGATGAAATTAGATTTGGAACTGCTCAACAGTCTAAATTGGTGTGAAATATTTCCCTCTGTAGAAACAGTGTTGTAAATCAACTGGCAAGTTGCAAACATACTCCCACCAGTAAGCAAAGTAATTAAGCTTATTTACTTCTTTATGTTGTTATTTTGGCACTGCAAAACTCAATTTTGTGCACATGCAATTGAGTGTTTTACATTAGGCACTTTCTCCAGAGCAAGTAAGGTTTCAGTTGGGGAAACTGGTTAGAGCAGAGAGCAAACATGTAACCATTTTGCTCCCCTTAGTGACCACCAGCGGCCGCTCTATCGGGGTGTTTGTGCATGCATGCATGTGTGTATCTATGCATATAAGTCAGATATTCCATCCAAGAGTCCTGTGGCTCCCTGTTTGCATAAAGCAGTTGTTTTCAGGGCTGTAATAACAGTGGATAGCCGTGGGATCCACTAGCTGCCTCCTGGCCATGGAGCCATAGCCTGTAGTTCCCTGTCTGCTGTGTGTGTACTCAACAGGACATTGTCTGGTCTTTGTTGAGGACAAGTCTAGTGAAAATCTATTCACAGAGGAATGGAGTGACAGGGAGGCAGGCAGAGAGGAGAGGAGAGAAGAGATGAGGAGGAGAGGAAGGGTAGGATTGGGAATGACCTGAGACCTGTCCTAGAGGGCAAGGAGGGGTAAGAAACAAAGAAATAAAGCAGATGAGTAGAAGACATGGATGAGGAGAATATGAGAATGAGGGAGGGAGGAGGATAGAGAATAGATAGCGTTTGGAAGAGGACTAGAGAGGAGCAGAGGATGACAGGAGAGGAGAAAATGATGCATATGTACACCAGCAGTCCAATCCACACAAACTCGACCTGGACACACACATAAACCCATGCACACACAGACATGTGCAATAAAACAATAATGTACAGAACTGCCAAAGGTCTGTGCATGTGTGTGTCTTTGTGTGTCTTCCTCTGGGAACTGGCTCTGAGTGCTGAGCTTGTAAACAGGAACTATCCTGCTTTTAGCAAGCTGGAAGCCCTGCAGGTGCGCACACACACACACACACACACACACACACACACACACCCTGTCACACTAAAGACAATTGGATTCAGTTATAATAGTTTATGGTCTGTTTGCTGGATTTGAGACAGAAACCACAGAGTTTGATTCCCTGTTTATCATCCAACACTCTGTTATAGGCATTCATTACAGATACTGTTTAAAAAAAAGAAATGACAAAAAGACAGTGAGATTGCTCAGCAGCATTTTTGCAGGTCTGAATTAATTTGCAAGCACTTAATTACAGGTTTTGTTTTCTTTCCTTTTTATTCAAAACAGTGACTGACACAGCAAAGATATTAGATAAGTATTCCTTGTAATTTTTCTGTTGTTTCCCACACATGTGTTTTACGGAGCCTCCTGTTGGCTGCTTTATCTCCATGCAGTAACATTCCAGAAGTGCAGATTCCAGCTTCATCACAACATGTGTTAATGACTGCTTTTTAAGTTAATCATGTGTTAATTTTAAGATTTGTCCCTGAGGTTTGCAAGAGGAAATAATCCTATTATCAGAGCTCAGGTGTTGCCCTGTTAGTGCTGCTCTCTGCTGAGGTCACGGTTTGGCTGAACTGACACACATTAGCTGTGAATTGGGGTGATGCTCCTTTATGTTTTATCCCACGCAGGAGCGCACTTATTGGATACTGTGCACATGCAGTATCTTCTCCTTTTGCATTGGTACATTAGATTTCTCTCCATCTTTATTTGTCATTGTGAGCTCTCTATCTTTCTGTTGCACAGGCTTTAAGTGAATTAGGGAAATTTGGGCAAAATAAAATGTGAATCAGTGCATGTTTCCACCAACGACCTTTATGTGAATAAAAGCAGTTGGTGTTACATATTACATATTTAATTGAGTGCCAGTAACTTAAAACGTCATGGCATTTCATTGCTGCTGTCCACAGCAGAAGGCATGAGTTTGTTTTGAATGGTCACTTCTGTCACATGTGTATCCTGTGTTGTTTTTGCCACTATGCTGATAGAGGGCCCCTTGCCTCAACACCCCTGCTCTTTTTATTCTTTATGTATTTGGGCTTAATGGTGGCATGGAGGCACATGATGGTGAGTGTTTGTACTGGGTCTTCTCTTTTTTTACATGCCCACTTTTTGACCTCAGCCAAGCATGAAACTTTTTTGTGATATTGTGTTTATGTATTTCTTGCTGTTGCCACTGTGACATTTTTCACGTACAAAATTGAAAGTGCTCACAAAAACAGGTTGATAGGAACATAAACTTCCCTCTCTCTTGCTCTCGTCATCTTTCTCTCTCCCTCACTGTCTGACGTCATCAGTTCAAGTCCCATTTACTTTGGGCCGCAACTGTCCAAAGTGAATGAAGGACAGCTGACATGGTGTTGTCTCAAGCACTTTCTCTCCTTCCTCTTTCCTTCTCTGAGGGAGTTAGTAACCCAGTGGACCACAGAAGCATGCTCTCTCTCTCTCTCTCTCTCTCTCTCTCTCTTTCTCCCTTCTGCACCCTGCCTGTCAAGTGTTATTTGGTGCACTGTGGTTTATTGGCTTGGTTTTGTTGCGCGGCGGGACAATCGGAGCACGGTTTGGATAGAGGAAGCTGATGAATGGTGCTCCCTGAGCCGTACAAAGCGTCCTCCTCTCTACTTCATTGATGTGTTGATGCGACTCAGCTGGCTGCCCAGTGAGGATCTGTACTGTATGCTGTTGTGGGCTTACAAGCAGACAGATGCACATGGACGCGCAGCGCTGAAAAGGGCTTTCATGCTTTTTTATAGTGTCGATCCCTCTCACACTCACTACTTCTCTCGTGGTCTTTCTGCTCTTATTGTCCTTCTCCCTCTCTCTGATACAGTAACAGTGCAACATGCAACAGTAAGACGGTGCATGGCGGTCACAGGGACAGGCTTCTCTTAAGGTTTTAGTCAAAAGAATATTATACTCCTCTTATATATAATTATATTCTAGTTTACAGGGTAACTCTCTCCCCAACATACCCATACACTCAGAAACACACAGGCACTGTGATGCAACAAAACTACATTGAACATTAAGTTCCAATGGAGACTTGTTATCCTGATATTCCCAGTCATTTTGATCATATTTCTAGAATATGGTGAGGCTATCTATGTCTAGAAGGTTATTATAACACAGATATTATATGTTATGCCATTGCAAAATAAACAAACAAGGCATCTACAGCTGCAAAAACCTGACCTACTACACACTCACTCATCTGTTTTGTATATCCCTGTTACAGCTGACTCCCCCCCTGACATGCCTTTTTCTCAGAGGTGACAATCCCTCTCAGTTATTTATTCCAGCAGGATCATTCAGATATGTGATCTGGGCTGTTTGCATACACATACAGCAGGACAGTCAAGTGTATCACACACCGAGACAAGACAGGACCGCCATGAGCACAGTTAGCTCTCAGCTTCTTTGTGCTTGAATAATAACTAATTAATCCACTTTCTAAAACCGTCTTGGGGATCTAAATTTTTTTATGAGTTACAGTATACAGTATAACCCACAGGATCATCGCTTTTGGAGGCTCCTTTGTGTCACACTTTGGATTGTTATCTGTGACACAGAACATGGCTAGTCTGACCATGTTGTTTTTCCACTCCATGGGCTTTCTCAGGGACAGGAAGGCTCAGCTGACTGTGGAGCCATGTCAGGCAGCTAACAAAGTTGGTAGGTGGTCCCACAAAGTGCTGAAGAGGGAATACTAGAGGAAATGTGTATGTTAATGTTTTTTAGACATTTTTGACTGGGGTTTTGTCAGAAATGTCTGCACATAATGTATTGCAGCCTGCCCATTATGTCAATACTTTCATATCAAGGTAATGTGTTTGCTGCAGTTTGAGTGCTGATGCATATTAATCGCAAAAGTTTTAGTTGCTGGATCATGACTTCTATTGGCCTTGCTTTTGAGCTCCATGTCTCATAACTCCATTTTTAGAGCTTATCAGAGCTTTCCTCACAATTTGGAAAAATAATAGAAATCCCCCCTCGACTTGTTCTTTGAGAGACAACAAAGAAGCTTAATTTCTCTCTAGGAGTAAACAGTGAATGAGCTCTTTGTTTTGTTTCCTCAGTGCAAGAGATGTTGGCTCCCAATCAAGCAACTGTTTTATTAAAGTGGATATGCATGAGTATTTGGATCAAATTTAGCCTTGCTCATAAAAGGGGGAAACACTTAGATAATTTGATTTCAATGAATTTACACACAGATGAAGATGTTGTTTGAGGTCTATTAATACCAAGATGGCATGGAGTTTCAAATATAAAAGCTTTATATGTGATTATAACTGAATGAACAATTCTAAAAATCCTGTGTCAGAAGATTAATAATTCAAGACTTGTTGCAATTCATGTGACAAACCTCTGTTACATATTTGAAGAAAACACGATGAATGTGTAAGAATTGACATTTTCAGTACGTGCCTGATAAGGCAGGTAAATAGTCACTGTGCTCTTGATAAATACACTTGCAAAGATGATAAGGAGGACATTATTTACATTAAGGGTCTTTAGGTGGCCCAGTGCAAAAGTTCATAGTAACCAACAGAGTGAAAGTATTAGAGAGAAGATTACAACCAATCATTATTAAAGCCTATTTCACCCACAAATCCACCAGCAACAACTGTTGTCTGGCTTAACTTTTTTTCCCCTGTGAGTAGCTAGTCAGGCACACGGGGGAGAAACTGTTTAATGCAAAGCAGCACTTGTTACTAAATCTTGTTTTGGGGAGGGGTTAGTGACATGGGGGGGGAACGGCGAAAAAAGCCAGTTGGTGAAGGAGCTGGCAGTGCCTTTGGCTTTCTACAGCTCAGTGGGTGGCAGGGCGTTGGCCAATGCATTCACTTGCCTCCTTGCCATACAACAATGGTTCGAAAGCTAGAACTGGTAGGGTAATAACTGCTGTAGAGCTGTGTAGGGTGTAGTGTAGGCCCAGATTGATCAGGACGGTTCAATGCTGGTTTTGGTTTGCAATGGCAGTGCTGGATAACCACAGCTGGCAGTACGCCCAGGCTGGAAAAACCCTGATCAGACTCTCAGGTAGAGTATTCTCTATCAAATGTGTTCTGTCATGTTTATCCAGAATCTGGTTTATTTTAATTCCTAACAGTAGAAGTACTAAGACAGAGTAACCTCAAGTGAACTCAACTGAAATGTCTGTAGTCAAAAAACATGATTATATTAACTTTGGTAGATTTAAGAAAACTCCTTTAAATCTCTTAAAGATTTGTTTACTGTTAATTTAATGTTAATGATCAAGAACCTCATTTTGTTTGTGCTAATATTTTAGATATTATTTATGTATTGCATTGTTTTGTGTTTAGTTTTTTTTAATCAGTGTGACCTCAGCACAAATGGGTAATAAATGCAGATGAAATAAATAAAAATATAGCAGTATCTTCATCATTGTACTGTATTGTGTTTCAAATGAGACATGTGAAAGTGATTAAAACCACTATTTGTAATGCAAATTAGAAAAATCTCCCCTTTGTTAACCGTAGAGTTTTAGGGAGAGAGGAGGGAACCACCCCCCTCCCCCAATAACTGACCAAATCACAGTCTGCAGCTTTCTAATCTCAGCTGCAGTATGATGTTTTTTTATGTGTTTTGGTGTACAGCAGCTTATGGCATATGTACACTGGATATTGTTTATTTGATACGGATAATTTTTTATATTATTTTTTTGTAATTTTTCCCATTCTTCGTATTTTATACCTGCCTTTATCACGTGTGCTAGATAAAAATAATAGAACAGTGAAAAATAGAATACTAGGTTCTATTGCCTCAGTTTAATAAGTGGTATTTGTTAAGCATTTGAACATTTGTTATGCATGTGTAGAAGCCACAACAATCTGTGTAACAGTGATGGATTCTTGCATATTTTAAGGAAATTATGCAACTTTTACTATTTTTCTTTGTGCTCTCTTTGGCAGTTTATCAGTAATCCATGGGCCAACAAACTTGGCACTGCAGTTAATAACAATACTATGTGTATGTATAGCCTCTGTCTGAGAATAGATAGGGGAGTGAATGATTGGATGACTGAATAATGCCTAACCCCTCTGCATATGCTTGTGTTGTTCCCTGGACATAAAGTAGTATGGATAACACATGCATACTGTTGCCAGAAAGTCCTACTTTTAAAATGCCTGGTGCAGTGCAGCTGCATTATAGCAATTCCCAGGAGGACCAAAAAACACCTCACAATGCAAACCAATACAAAAGCCTTGCAGTAAACAATACTATTGTGAAGCATATAATGTTCAGGCTGAGGTTTTTTTTATTTAACTTTGTGGCAATTTTTGTGGAGTTATGCAAAATCCTGTACAGTTTCTTTCAGTCAGTGTTGCTAAGGCTGAGCTATGACTTTTGCTCCTCTGTGATTATTTTGACACATAATTTTGCATTTGCAGTGGTTGCAACAGATTTGACTATGTGAGTCTGTTGTATGCATGTGATTTATTTTATGTTGGGCTAAAAAATGACTGCAACATTCAGATCTCTGTAAAAGCTGACACTTTTTATTTAATGCTTGCGTGTACGTGTCTTATGTTTGGGTATATTTAGAGGATTTTTCTAGTTTTCTAGTTTTAAGTGAAGGAGACACAAAAGGCTACTGCATGTATGCACATTATTGTCTTTTAAAACACTTTACCGCCACCCCTCATGTTGAAGGTGTCCTGTTTTCAGTTTAGTATATGGGTCATTGTTCTCAGCTTGTGCTGTGCTACATAGACACAAAACTGTTTTAGTTACAATAGGATATAAATAGAAAACAAAGTTACTTGGGACATACTGTACAGCTTATATTTAGGGAATGTTGGGGCTATACTATAGCTAAAAACAACACCCTGCTGGAACGGTTTGTAAGCCTGCACAGCTACAGCCTGCTAGCCATGTTCAATCTGTGCCAGGTGTTGAAACAGGTCAGCCAGGACAGCTGTCCTGCGCAGGACAGAAGGTAAACTATTAGACAAGTACAGTCCATAACATCAAACTTGGCTTTTACCTCCTCAAATACTCTGATCAGGTAGCTAGAAGACACTACGGTCATCACTCTCAATGAAAATAGAAGTGTTCTTTTTCATCCCCTCTTGCTCAATCATCAAGACTTTGTGCCTGCAGTGGTAATGAATGCAGACGTCTGAGGAGATGACTGCTCCAAGACGATTAGGAGAAACAGTGTCATTTGTCATTAGGAGATCACAACAAGGCAAGCTTAGAGAGGATTTATAAAGGTTCTGGCATGGTTTAATTTAAAATGCGTATCCCAAGACCTGGGACAAAACTTGAAGTCATCGGTCAAAGTTACTACTTGTCATGATGACTGTGCAATCAGATGATCAATCTTTTTACTTGGGACAGGTGAACCTTTTGTCCTTGTACAGGACCTTTTCACTTTTATAGTAAGATCAATAGAAAGGGTCCTGTAAAAGCTAAAGTATCAGTGCACAATGCTTTCATAGTGTCCTGATAGTCACTGTTCAGGGAAATCAGTAGATGACGCATCAAACTTTGTTGCAGACTTTTAAAACTTAAGACTCCATACACATACAGACACTGTAGATGTCCCATTTTTATGCATCCCAGGAGGAATTGTTACAGTCCTCCTGTTTAAGTACTGGTCAGATACAGAATGGAGTGGTGGCAAGTTTATAATAACAAGACAAGTGCTTCCAGTCAAAGGGCTGCTGCTTCAGTCCTCTGTTCCTGACACTGACCATGGCCAAAAGGGCTTGTGCCTGTCAAAAGTGACAACTGTTGGTGTAGCATTGATTCACATGTTCTCATCCTTTCAAATGTAGCCATATTGCTGTGTGTGTTGACACTAAACTCCATGATAAAAAGATTAAATACTGGCAAGTGACACAGAAGGTTGCCAATAGTGAGGCCTTGGGGAACACTAAGTATGTCAGAAGTCAATAGAGTCAACAGAGGGAGGGGAGAAGACCAAGAGAGACAGACAGACTGTGTGGTAGGATGTCACATGAGAGATGAGAAACAAAAAAAAAAGAGAAAAGAGGAGATTTGTAAATTGTACATGGAGGTGAGGTCATTATCCAGGCTCACTGAAGTGTGAAAGGAATAGAGAAACAGCTGTAGCGCCATAATAAGAACACATACAGTACTTATATTCTGTCAAGGTTTATTACAACCTCAACCAGATTACAAATGAAACAACTACACACAAAAACAGACAGTCACACACATTTTCTTCTTTGTTGCATGCATTCATCCCTGAGCTGTCTCCAGGTTGTGTGCGCAAGTACTGTATATTATATTACTTTCACTACACTCATGTTGTAGCACTAAAAGTGTAATTTCAGAAATGTGTGTGGTGTTATGTGTAGCACTGCAGTATTGTGAGAGCACAGATGTGAACACAGTAGTTCATTATACCACACTGAAACTGCTTTGATTGTGGCCTTTACTGGTCTCACAAACAGCTCGGTGAAATAGTCTTCACATGCACACTCACTGGCTTTTATAAGACTGCTGGCCATTGTTTATCTTAAAATTGCCCCATAGCTGCTCACACACTGTTCTAAATAACAGTTATATTTAGGGTATGAGTTAGATTTGTTGTACTGAATGGTGTGGACATGATTTACAGAGCTGAGAGCTCTTAATCTGTAGGATATATTTAGGTGACGATATGTTTGTTTCACTCTGTCATTTCTAAGGTTTTGTTGTGTTATGCTCAATTATGAATTATTTATATCACATTGTGCTCAAGAGTTCCATCTGTTTTGAGTAAAGTATAAATATGTGATGAAACATGAAAAATAAAAATACTCATTGTGCTTTAACAGTAAAGTACTCATTGCATAGTTCCTCTCACAGTTAGATTGTAGTGGCACAGTGCCTGTTTACTTGTCTCCAATGCTCTTTGTGTTTGAGCAGGAGAGGTTTGTGTTAGGAGAAGAGATCATGGCTAGTGCAACCACAATTGTGATTATCGATTAATCTTTTAAGTCAAGCAAAAATGCCCAAAATTCTCTAGTTCTGGTTTTTGAAATGTGAAGATTTGCCGCTTTTCTCTGTTTTATATCTTTGTAGTATTTGGAGTATGGAACTGTTGGTCAGACAAAACAGACAATTTGAAGATGTCAGCTTGTGCCTTGGGAATAATAATTAGTTAAATAAACAGATTAATGAAGTTATGAAAGTGATTATTAGTCGTAGCCCTTATTGTGGCCTTAACCTATAAAAAGCATTTGAAGCTATTATAGTGACTCCATATACTGCTGCTTAGGTTATACAAAGTGCAGGAAGAAACATGTAATAACAGTCCTTCAGTGGCGGGATGGCATTGTTTTATCTGAAGGCGCCACACTGCAGTTACAGATTGAACATTTAAGCACAGTACCAGAGCTGTACCATGAGATTAGTTTTTGTTTCCTACCCTTCCCATTTGTTATGACTTATTCATACCCTTTTTTTGCTGTGCTTAGGGGTTATATCCAGGTCGAGGGGTTGCGGTAGGAGCAAAGTGTTATTTTTACTGTAAGCCACACTGTAACAACAATATAAGAAATCCGATGAAAGTTGAGCTACCACAATCCCCAGGCCCCCTGCCAGCTCCGGCTGAAGGTCACAGAGCTGGAGAAAAGTACAGGCTGCTAGAAGTGGCTTTGTATCTGAGGGAGGGATAGAAAGACTGTGAGAGAGTAAAAGGTCGGAAAATAAATAAATGAAAAGGATATACAGTTGAAGAGAAAGAAAGATAGAGAAATGGTGCGAGAGGCAGAAGAGAGAGACAGAGCTCTTAGTTTTTCTGTTTATCTTATCACCCTGTTGCACCGGGGCAATGTACGCTTGCTGTTATTCTAGTCGGGGTTGTCACACAGGGGAGGTGACAAACAACCTGCCTGTAACAGCCCGTCATGTAGACTCAGCTCAGCACTCATATTGCCCACAAAAACATGTAGGGCAATGGCAGCCTGATATCCCTGCACTCTAGGGGGTTAAGCAGAGATAGTACACAACATGGCATCTTTATATGGCAGATACATGATGAGAGTAGATAGTGTAAATAGATAAAAACAAGCTGTGGTTACAGAGCTAAAAGCTGAACTGTTCATTTCACTCTCTTGGGTGAAAGAGCTAACGAATGCCCATTTTAGCAGTTTAGTAAGTTTAGGTTTAGTGTTCTAGACCGAGCTTTTTTGTGTTTTACCTTTACGTGCAACTCAAAGTGCTGCTACTGGTTTGTTTCAAATTCCCAGGTGATTTGGATATTTGTAAGAGAATCAGCTAGACTTTTCTCAGTCCCAAAAAAAGTTGAAAAATTGTGTGAATTACCACTTCTGTCAAACTACGTTGGTTCTAAAATGTTGAAGATCAAAACTTAAACTTTAACAACATCACAAAAAAAAAAGAGCTTGCTGGTATTACTGCAAACACCGTCTGTGCCATTGGTGGTAGACATTCGGGGCTAGAAGTTTCCTGGAAGACACTGATGTTACTTGTCTCAGAGTGAGAAATCGATTTTGTGTTGTGCTAAAGTGAATTCCCTCAAGGATCTGCAGTGGCCTGTACCCTGCTTTCTGCCTGGGTTCTGTTAAGTTTTACCCAAAAAGCGTATAAAGTGGCACATCCCTCTCTCCAAGGGAGCTCTATTCTTAGAGCCCTGCAAAGGATGTCAGTCACACTGCTGCGCAGTGAAACACAGGTCAGAACACAGGCACACATACACATACACATACGCACACAAGCTGGCATACACGCATATAAAAAGTTACAAATGTATGCATGCAAAGACACATGCCCACATACAGTAAGACTAATGCACACCCCCTCTAACTCAAGCACGGCAATGACTAAACCAATTCACTCCCACACTTCCTCTGTTTCTGCGCTGTTTCCAAAAGCTCCCCGCATTCTGAGCCAGTCCAAGTCGGGCCAAACTGAGCCAAACCAGGCTGAGCAGTGTGACAAATGCCTCCCAGGTGTCTCTTCTCACTAAAACTCACAGCCTATGGTATAAAGGAGTGGAAGCAAAGGGACTGGCACAGTGCACTGAGGCTGTCTGTTCTGACGTGCTGTTGGAAAGTTGACACAAATATGCAGTTGTGTTCTATTTGGGTTTATGAGTTGGGGTTATGATGCTTGTAGGTGAAGAAATTGGTTGTGTTTATCCCTGCACATGTTACAATTTTGGTCAGGGGTTTATAAACTTTTTCCATTCTGATCTAAACTTGGTGCATTCATTCCTAAATTCATTACATCTCATTAAAACCCTCTAGAAACAAGTCTGTAACCCAATTTGGATCCTAAAGAATGTTTTCAGTCTGTGGTGTTAAGAATTGGTACCAGGCACGAACACAATCCATCCTGTAGTAGTGTATTCAGATCAGCATCAGTGTGGAGTTAGGAGGGCAAATGGATTGGCACACTTTCTGTGGGTTGCCTCTGCTACACAGCAATATGAATTTAAGGATTTAGGGCACAATCCTCGTGGAGAGACCAGAAGAAGGGTTGAGCAGAGTGAATCTGTGTCGCTGCCTCTCGCTCTCTGTCTGTTTGCTTTCAAAATTCATGCAGAGCAACAGGAGTGAAAATGCAGTATACTCACAGCTCTGGCTGCATGTGAAATATTTTCACAGTGACTTTGGAATCAAGCTTTGCAAAAAACAAAAGCCAATACATTATTTAAAAACCGAGCATGAAACCGTTCGGTCCCATAGGCTCACTCATTCTGTGTCTTCAAGTTAATGTAAGCTACAATTTTGCGTCTTCACCTCAGTATTCTGTGGTTGTGTGTTTTACTAGAATCTCACTGCTAAACCAAAAAGGTTGGCTGACCTTTGAGCTGCATAAAGGCACACAATTAGACAAGTTTCTGCCATCACTGAACAGACAAAGTTTGCATTAGTACAAAATTGTGCAAACTGTAACTGTAATTTGTACGCAAGCATGACCCTGATTGTACATCCAATGTCCATTAGTGAATTATGAATGATAGCCAATGGTGGCAGTTTTGCACAGTTGTGGGAAAAAAACTAGCATCCATTTGTCTCTAAGTTTCCCTTACCAAGACAAGTGGGAAAAAATACATTTACTTTATGGCTTTTTCTTGCAGCATTCCACTGTTTTGTACACTGAACTGTTGCATATTTATTAAATGGAAAAGAGCTACAATAAGAGGGAGAATGTCACCAAATGCCTAAATATGTAAAGGCAATGCAAATGACCAATATGACAAATAGTTTCACTCGTACACTTTAAGGCGCATAGCTGAAAAGCAAGAGCATTATTGTATATCATGCATTATGTGCTGTCAAGCCAGCCCAAGCACAAAAATACTCCTTGTGACACACTATCATTGTCCCTTTTGATGAATGTATGTGCACAAGATGTCTCCATTACTAAATCTGCAGAGAGAAAGCACATAAGTGCACATGTGACTACCCATGTTTGTGTTTGTGTGTGTGTGTGTGTGTGTGTGTGTGTGTGTGTTTCTGCCTGTCTGCATGTGTGTCATGAATGACAGACTGGCATTGGCCACTCCAGCATTGCTCATGTCAAAATGATCCACTGCCGGTCATGTGTGCAGTTGATCTCCTCATCACCTTGTATTTTGTGTTACTATGTAGATATACAAGGACAGATGTGTCACAGTGAGCCACGGAAAAAGAGGACTCTCTACCTTTCCTCTTCATTTTCCTGCTTTGAATTCTAGTTAAAAAAAAAAAAATTACAAAGAGGCTCACTGTAAAAACCTTATTTCTTGGACGAACGCTATGCATTTCGACTCATTTTACAGGGCACTGAGTGCAGGCTGCCAGTAAAATGGATTGCTCTCATTATGAGTGTGTTATGAACAAGCAGTCTGTGATTGAAAAGCTTTATTTCATGCTTGGCAGACTTGTAAATGAGGGGTTGTATGTAGTGAAGAGAGGAGATTGTCGTGGGTGACTGTGTGTTCTGGTGTGTTAGCGTGTAGCGAGACGCGATGATGGGGTTTCATGAATCACAGTGTGTAGGGTAATACTTTATTTCTGTGGGATATTGTATGGGTTACTGCTGCAGAATAAACATGAGGAAAATTAGGAAAGGCTCAGTGGTTGTATGTGTACTTGCGGCATTGTGCCTATTATACTGTGTTGACATCGCAAGTAATGGGCCATCATACCATGGAAGCAACTTACTCTTCACCAGCAGCTGTTTATATTTTGCTGCACTCCAATTTTTTTATGACCGTACAACACTTTATGTGGAATTTTCCAGCCTGATCTTCAAAATCCAGTGTTGCAGCATTAAGAGATGCAACTCGTATGGCAGCCTCATCTGTTTCTAGCTTACTGCAGCCTTCCACATAAACCCAAAGTGCATGCATGTCCAGCTTTCTGCCAGACTTGGTAGTATTCAAAAAGGTGACCAACTGCAGTTTTAGCAGGGCTGAACAGAGGTCAGTGTTGGCTGTGTGCCAGCAGCAGTATTTTACATATTAACCACCACAGTGAGGAATGTGTCTAGGCACACTTCACAGGAAACACACACACGTGTGCTAACACACAAAGGGCAAGAGGAGTATTGTTCCTTTCTGCTTGGGCCCCGTAGTGCTACTGTTCAATGCACACACGCTGACACACTGAAGACACAGATGAAGTCTACGTCTATTTTTTTAACTATTGCCATGCTCAGTCTTCTTACCATGTTGCCTGTGTGTGAGAGACATACAAAGGGGGATTGGATGAGAAACAGGTGCAGCAGGTTTTAAAGAGACAGTCAGCAACAGAGAGGGAGATCATAAAAACCATGAGTGTGGTTTGCGAGGGACTCACTCAGCTATTTGGCCTCTCTCTCTCTCTCTCTCTCTCTCTCTCCTCTCGCCAGTCATGGAAAGAGAATGAAGCCATTATTGCAACCTCAGTCCCATCTTGTCTCAACTGGTTGTGACATTATCCGTGAGTCAGGCTGTGTCCAGTCCGGCCACTTCCCACAGTGAGCTAATGTGCTGTCATCCAGGCCTGAGTGCTGCTCCTAACTCCCTCAGACCGTGGATGAAATCGATATTACAGGAGCCATTAAAACATGTAGGAGTTATTTAGCTCTCTTGTTCTGCAGTCTCCTCTGTCTGTATTATTATCTGTCTCGCTGTACACTGCAGTTTAGTCTGTCCCCATATTCTTCTCTTCACTGTCTCGCTTGAATCATTATCAGCCTGTGCTTCTCTGTTCCCGTCATTTCATACCACACACTTTGTCTTTGTCCCTCTCCATTTCAGTTTGCCTCTGATCCATTTATCTTTTTAATCTATATATCCATCCCTTTCTGGCATTCCCTCTCTGTCTTTACTTTGCATTCTGTTACATCTCTCTTTTTCCTTCATATCCTCAGGTTGTAACTCATTTTCAACCTGGAAGAAGCAGTCATATGTTTAATGATACTTGTGTTGAAAATTATCTTCATTTTGCTATTTCGCTCCCTGCTTGTATCAAGCTGTGGGCTAAAAAATATTCAAATTGTCAATGCAAATGCTCAACTTTGAGTAATCATTGGCTCCTTGATGATGGCTTTACTGTAGTTTAAAATGAATTTAGAATCATGACTGTCTTTTATTTGAGGGCATTCGGTGTGTGTGTGTGTGTGTGTGTGTGTGTGTGTGTGTGTGTGAGAGTGCATGATTCAGCACTCAGCAGTCTAGTCACTATCTAATTAGCTCATTTCCATTCGTAGTCAGTGTGATTAAGTGTTTATATTATAACTGTCAAAGCAGCACAGTGTTTATGTAAAGTTGTTAGCTCTTTCCTCTACAGTATCCGTCTCCCTTTTTGACCCCTACGCTCTGTTTACCAAAACAGAGCTTAGAAATATTTCTCATATTTTCTTGTCTTTCTTTCCCAGATTGCATTCTCATCTCATTTTGTCATTTTTATAGACACATCAGCAGGAATGCGTTAGGACTGTGATGTATTTAAGTGTTTGTCTGCATACATATCCACTCTAAAATCACTTGTCCTGTGTTCTACCCAAAGGGAGAAATTCCTGTTTCTGGTTTCATAATGGCGCCCCCTTGTTTTGCATTACATTCATTTGACAGAATACTGTCGAATTACCATCTGTGTAGATGGATACCTCATTTCAATACAACCAATCAAATCTTGCATAAAGCAGTAACGTTCTTCATTCCATCATAGGCAGAGCAGACAGTCAGACTGAGCCAGACAGCAGCTACACAACACAAGATTCACAGACAGGGGGAGTAGCACAAACTTCTGGACCCTGTACATAGTCGTTCCCTATGGGCTGTCATGGCTGATGTGTATTTTTTAGCTTTCAGCTATAGATTATTGTGCTTTCCAGTGCAAAAAGTTGTTCACTGTGGCAGTGATAGAGAATTTGTAATGTTAACCAAATGAGAATGCACTTTCTATCAATAAAAGCCCTTTAACTGTTATCACCAGATGTGTTATACTGTGGAAATCAAGAAAATATGGAACAGTATTTGACTTTATCACACATCCTTACATTCTTCTGTTCAGTGGACCATCTATATCCGCTGTCTTCATGACTTACTGTTCTGACACACCAAAGAGAGAAAAGTCAGTCAGTGTGTGTATGTGTGTATGTTGAATTGCTCCATCTTGCTTCCTGGTATTGACCAGTGTGCCATCTGTTGAGGAGGCGAGGCAAAAGAGTTGACATTTGAACAACAGAGCAGGCGAGACCATGGATACCAGGCTAGGCTAGGCTAGGCTAGGCTAAACATGTACTGCAGCTGCAAAAATGTACTAACTAATTATCATGATTATAATAATAATACAATTATTGAAATCCTGTAGCTATATTGACACTATTGTGAAGTTTTTTTTTCCTCACAGGCCATAGACAATGGTATGTTTGAGGTCATCTGGATTAAAAAAAACAGTGTTAAACTTGAAGCATTATCAGCAAACACTGACCAACTCAGGGCATACTAAATATATTACATGCTGCTGGCCACATTGGTGTGAAAATAAAAACAAAGATTAAGATTGGTTTAACTGTTTCCATTTGTCTTTGTCTGTTTAAGGATTTTGTTTGTGAGCCTCCTGCCTTGCTGACCTTTCTGTTTTTCTCTGTGTTTCAGGGTTTCATCGCAATGAGGACATGAAGGCCATTGATGTGCTTCCCATCCTCAAGGAGAAGGTCGCCTTTCTCTCAGGTCAGATACAGTTACAGTGTATATCACTGATATGATATGATTTTGTCACTGTACTTATAATCTGTCATTCACACTTGAGGAGTCATTAACAAACCAGACTTGTTTGCGTAGATGCTCCTCAACCAGCCATTCCAAATTGGATTGTGTCTAGGGGAGACTTGAGTGCTTTGAAAATAAAATATCGCACGTTTCAAGTGTCGAAATCTGTTTCATCAAGATCATTTAGACAGAAGCGGATAATTCAGTCTCATACAATATGCTCAATGTCAGCCAATCAGAAAGATCATCTTTAGTTGTTAATTTAAGTACTTCTTCACAGTGATAACAAAATCAATACAGTTACAAGACTTTGTGGCCCTTGTGCTTGAAAGACATGATAGTTTCAAATGGGAACAAATACTGTACGTCCCTTAAATGTCACAACATGGCAGCTTGGGTATCATGTTGTTAAAAATTCAAGCTTCTCTTTCCTTGTCCTTTCCTACTTGTTAGGTTATTTAAGTGCACTCCCTTATTTCTCTGAACTGTTTCTGACTCATGGTGCTTCTACCTCATTATTGTTAACTGCATGGGCATTGCCATAATTGTAAGTGAGTATGAGAGAGTGTTTTTCCCTGTTCATTAATAGTCAGTGTTGTTTGTTACTGCAGTCTGACTGAAAGGCTATTACTAGTCCTGTCATCATGAAACTAATTTGACCCCTGACTCTCATGACTAAGTATAGAATTATTCACAGATGGTACCCATACAAATTAGCGGATGTCATCTCAGAGAACTACTGCGCTCGCTTTACATCTTATTCTGTTGGTTACGTAGTCCTACGTGAACTCAGTAGCATCAGCTGAAGGTAAAATAACTGTCTTTTAAAATTTCAGTCTGTTTGCTTAATATGATAGGTGAAGGTTCTGTGTGGAGTTCACGTAATTCCCGGGTGTAAGTGTTTCCAGATGCTCAGCCTATCACAGCACTAATGTGTGAAAAGCAGGGAAAAACCCTAGACCTTTGCTTCAGCCGTGCTACAGTATATGATCATTATCTACATGGGATGTACGTGTTGTTTAATGACCTTTTTATCATCTGATTTCTACCCAAAGGTGGCAGAGACAGACGCGGAGGTCCCGTTCTCACCTTTCCAGCACGGAGCAACCATGACAGAATACGACCCGAAGACCTGCGCAGGCTCATAGCCTACCTGGCTACTATTCCCAGGTAGGAAATGTACTTACAAACACATATACACATGGTTCCTATGGGAGATTCATGCTTTTTCATATTGTGAACATATGCACATGCACTGACTTATAGAACCTATTCCTGATCCTTTGAAACAAACTCCTCTTGGCCTCTCATGCAGTCACACACTTACACACATGTCGTCACTTTCTTTGTGTCAGACTTCCCCACCTTGCTTGGATTTAAAAGGCTGGAGCATAACCTGAGGCTGCAACGAGCTGGGATGGTTTTATTTTGGATTCTCTGTGAAGATTCAACCCCCTCCCAATTTCCTCCGAACTCTCTAGAAAAAGCCATTACTCCTTCATGTAGGTTACCACTATTTAGTAACACTGCCCTCTCTCACTCTGCAGCTGATAATGTCTAGAGTGGATCAGTTCTAATTAAACAAAGTGTCATGTAGATTGCCACTTCTTTTTTCTCTCTCAGTCTTAAACATCTGTTGGCTTTTCTTTCCCTGTTACCTGCGCTTTATAGTGCTGTGCAGGCTGATGTTCCAAGTGTAGAAGCACCTTTCTTTCACATTTGACACTTAGCTCCAGGCTGTTCTGTTTGGAGTCAGTTGTGATATTAGCCTGGAGGAAAGCTTGCGCTCCTCTGTTCTTCTGCTTTTTATCTCCCCTGTGCTGCGCTTTCTAGTGCTTTGCAGGTCTAGTGCTGTTTCACAGTAGAGTTTGGAGGCGAGAGGTGGTCCAGATCAGTTGCTGCAAAAATTGGGTCCAGGTTACTTCAGGGATCCTTAAGGGCGCTCTGGGATGTCCGAGGCAAAATTCTCAATGTCTGCGTATATTTCAGCCAGCGGTAGTCAGTACGATACAAATGTTTGTATAGTGTAGATAGTTTGCAATTCTGTCTTTGCAGATGTGCATAACACCTCAAAAAAGAGGTCAGATCAAGTCAAAACAATGTAACTGAAGGGTTGCAAGGATTGTGAGCAATGTTTTGTTGTTCATTTGTGTGCTTTTGTCTTCTTCTTTTTTGTTACATTAGTTGGTGTTCAGTTTGGAGTGCAGACTGCTAAGCTGAATAAAATCATGTTAAAAATGTTTCATTTTTGGTTCACGTTAAAAATGTGTTCTTTATCTTGAGGACCACCTGCATTTTGTGCATTTTTTACCCTCTTTCCCATACTAATAGAATGTATTTAAACCATATTCAAAAATGTTATTTTTTAGTGCTTTTCTCTTAAAGTATTATGTGGCGTAGCAGTAAAACACAAGTAGCATGCTCTGAATCAGAACATACTGGTTGCAGCTGGTGTACAAAGACTTCCAGGCCTCCAAAAAGGCTCAACTCTTTGGGAACTGTGTTAAGAAGTAAGACCAGAGAGGAGAAAAGATCTGTCTGAGGTCGCCCAGCCATCCAGTTTGAGGTTTAGAAGGAACGAAGTGTCACTAACTCAGAAGGAGGTCAGCTTCTTCTCCTCAGCTTGATTTCTCTTTCTCCTGTCTAAATATTTCTTCTGTCTTTGTTACATCTGCCTCTCTCTCTCTCCCTCTCTCGCTCTCCCTCTCCCTCCTCTACACTCTGTTTTTCTCTACCCATTTGGCCGTCGATCTGTTTTCAGAGAGTGAGGTCAGAGTGAGTTAGAGCAGGAGGGACTGCGTCTGTTTCTGTCTCCTAGCTAGACACATTCAGATTAAAGCCTTTAACACTGAGAAACAACCTTTTATGGACTTATACAGCAGCAGGACTCCTGGTAAGCAGCAGTGGAAATTTCAATGCTTGAATGTTTTAACTATTTTTTTTCCTCCCCAGATGCTCTGGAGATTTGCATGGGATCTTTTGACTTTAAATCTTTTTGGCATCTTTGCAGTTCTAACAGACCCTTAACAAAATTTACAATCAAGTCTTTTTTGTTTGTTTCTGTTACATGTGCAGTGACAATGCTGTGACTCAATAGTTTGACATTGTTTCTTTTAGCTCATTCAGGTTTGTTCAAATCAATCACATTTGAATGATTTTGTCACTTGTTCATACTGTCCTCTAAGATGGCATAATACAATCTTCTCATGTGTTCATTTGCTCTTTATTGTAGTATCTGACCTCTTTATTCATGTTTTGTGCAGTGAGGAGGTGGCCAGACATGGCTTCACAGTTATTGTGGACATGCGTGGTTCTAAGTGGGACAGCATCAAGCCTCTGCTGAAGATCCTCCAGGAGTCTTTCCCTTCTTGTATCCACGTCGCCCTCATCATCAAGCCAGACAACTTCTGGCAGAAACAGAGGACCAACTTTGGCAGCTCCAAGTTTGAATTTGAGGTGGGTGACACTCTACATACTTAATCTACTTCTAATACACAAAACTAATCCTTTTAACATTTCTAGCCTGGGTTTTGTTGTTGTGGATGTTGTACATGAAACATTTGTGTTATAGTCTATACAGGTTTATGATTGTTTTATTGTTTTTTACAACAGATGGAGATATTGTCATCAGTGTATTTTAAGATGAATAATTTGTTGTAAGCTATTAGAGTTCTTGTTAACTTAGCATAGCCATTGGTCTTAATTTATCAGCTCTAATTGGACTGCTGCTGGGTGACAGTGGCACTTTTCTGTCCCGTGTGGGCATGTGGTGCTGGTATATTTAGTCCTGACCCAGTTACTATGGAAACAGGATATATAGGACATGGCGAAGCATTTTATCCCAGTAGTGAGTTGGGTTTGGACAAGCCACTTGTTGTTTTTTAAGATGTCAAACATTGAGTAGGACACAATGATAAAACAGGAGGTCACTGGTTTGACTCTCTGGTTGCAAAGTTCTTACTCCTGTACATGTGTGTTGGTTTGCTTGCAGTTTAAAAGAAGCTAAAAGAAAAACCCTCTAGTTATTACAGCATCTATACCAGAGAGTACTCAGGAAAGACCCCAGCCCCAAATTTGACCATTTATTTTACATTTTCATTGTTTCCCTTGCTCTAGTGAACGTCAGCAGTTTTTGTTTTTACTTCCTAAGAGTTTATATCCATTTATTTCCATTTTATTAATGATAACATGAATGCTGTTTAAAGTGTCTGGAATGTTGTTTTATTTTTTTTTGGTCACCCCACCTAACTAAACAGTAGACATGTGGAGCCACTGACTCTACACATTCTTATCATAATCTAGGTTTACCAGTGGGAAATATTTTGACAAGTTAACATTTGATTAGTTTGGAATATGGAGATGATGATGATGACTGTGATGATAATTTAATTGTGGTGGTTCGTCTCCCTCTTATCCTCCCTCTGTCCACTCTTAATCTTTTTCACTTCTTTTCTTTGCCTACATTCACCCCTCTTTCGCCTCATCTATTTCCGACTTCATTTGTCCCACATACACCCACCCGCACCAGACGGTGATGGTCTCCTTAGAGGGTTTATCCAAGATTGTGGACCCATCCCAGCTGACAGCTGACTTTGAGGGCAGCTTAGAGTACAACCATGATGACTGGATTGAGGTTTGGATACTTTCTCTTTTTGTTCTATCTTTTTTAATTTCCTTCTGCTCTTTATACACAAAGACACCAGCATTTGACTTATTTAACATATTTAATTAAGAAAACAGCTCTGTTTTTCTCAGCAGGACTTTATCAGAAAGTCTTGTCTTTTACCAATACTTAATTAACTAAAATTCAGTAGAATTTCCATTTTTGGAAAATGCAGGTCACTTTTAACTTTGATTTCAGGTGCGGCTGTCATTTGAGACCTTTGCCAGCGATGCAGCGCGGGCACTGGCACGCCTCGAGGAGCTCCAGGGCACCTTGTCCCAGCGTGATCTCCCGCGGGACCTGGAGGGGGCTCGGAGGCTCATGGAAGAACATGCAGCGCTGAAGAAAAGGGCTACTAAGGCCTCGGTGGAGGAGCTGGATGCGCAGGGACGGAGGCTGCTACAAAGGCTACAGTCACAAACTGCAGGAGGTGGAAGTAGCAGTGAGAGCGGGTACGGTAACCGCACTGGTGGAGCTAGTGGAGATTCCAACGACCATCATCACGGATTCCATACGCATGCGGACGCACACAACCTAGTAGCTAAAGTGACGGGTTTGTTGGATAAGCTGCATGGGACTCGCCAAAATCTCCAGCAGCTGTGGCACATGAGGAAGCTGAAGCTGGACCAGTGTTTCCAGCTGCGTCTGTTCGAGCAGGACGCAGAGAAGGTCAGGGTGCTATTCTTTTCTATTCCATTCTATTCTCCATGCTATTCACATGATGATTGAAACCATATAAAGGATAAGGTTAATTGGTTCCTCACTGCCTCCTCATATGCTGGTGCTTTGGTGCTTTTATGTTAATATGTGCCAATGTGAAGTTTATTTCATTATACATACAGGTTTTTTAGGCCTCACAGGAGCTAATCTTCTGCGTGAGCATCCATGCATGCCAGTCTTAGCTGGGAATTTGAAAACATTACATTAATCCAGACATTTAAGTCGTCAGATCAACTTTTTTGTGTGTGTTGAAGCCCTACTTTGTATCTTTGTCAAATATTATCTGAGGTGTGTGTTTGTGTGCATGGAAACAGAGAGTAAATGATATGTGTGAGTGTGTGCCTGTATGTCGTCAGTGACAGACACACACGCACATGCGGAGAGTGTGATGTTACGTGCCTGGAGCTGGGAAATGTAGCTTTATGACCTGTGTTGAGTTGGAGGCAAATGCACCAAACATGTAGAGAGAGGAACATAGAAAGAACACATTAAGGATAAAGCGCAGTGGACACTACACACACACACACACACACACACACACACACAGAGCTTGTTATTTTGTTCCTACTTATTACAGAGGAGCTTGAAGATGACTTGCCTCTAGAAGTCAGTGCAGTGATGAGTGATGAAAGGTTTTGCTTAATTACAAACAACAGGCCCTCTCTTATTCTCACAGCTGTTGCTGTGAGTAAACACGAGACGGAAAGACCCTTTTTCATTTGTAGTGCATTCTGTGAAACTAACTGTGTTTTCTCCCCCTCTTCCGTGAATAGATGTTCGACTGGATCATGCACAACAAGGGGCTTTTTCTCACCAGTTACACAGAGATCGGAGGGAACCACCAGCATGCTGTCGAGCTGCAGACCCAGCACAACCACTTTGCTATGAACTGCATGGTAAGACTTTGTCTTTGTCTCTGTCGTGCATGCACACACATGCACAGAAACACACTCACACGCATGGGGTTGCAGTCACAGACTATCATCATTACTGTCATTCACAGTAACAAGCTAAGGCCTCCCACCCCTGTACAGACACCACACACAAACATGCACCTCTTCTTTTTCAAAGCCTTTATCCCAAACCATCCTCTCCCTTGGGCTGTAACTCACTGTAGACTGATATGTTCTGTCCTGCCACTGTCTCTCTCATATTATTCAGCCTCAACTCTGCCCCCTCTGTCATGTCTTGTCACTGTGCTGTTCCCATAATTGACCCATATTGCCTCCCTGCCCCTCCCATAGCTGTGTGCTGCCCTCTGCTGCTCCGCTCCACAACCCTCCCTGCCTTCCTGTACCTTACTGTAGTCTCAACTGTATCAGCTCTGCAGTCGTCCACTGCCCTGCTAGTTCTTATCAAAACCTTTAATGCCCTCATGGTCTTGCTCACTAAAAACATGCATCATCATTCCCTAGCCCTTCCTTCCTTTTTTGTGTTGGTCTTCCGCCTACCCCAAACCATACACAGCCCTATTTCCCTTACATGGTCATTGCATTGTATGATCCCAGTCTGTCAGATGTAACTAAGCATTTACTGTAAACCAATCTTGAACCAGTTGATATTTATCAAGGATGTACAGGATGAACTTGAGTCAGCAAAGCTAATTTGTTTTGGCTTCGAAACAAAAAAAAAAAGAAAAAATAACTAAACATGTTCATCTCATTGCCTCTAATTTGAACAAAAACAACCCAACCCTTACACAGGGAAATGTGTTGAATCACATATATTTCACTTTCACCATCATACAGTAAATATTGTTAGTGTGGAAAAAAGTGTAGCCAAGGGAGAGTGGGGCACATGGGCCTAAATCCTCCTACTCACTGGTGTAAGGAAGCATGCGCAATGACTGGTGTCAACATGAGGGTCCAGGGGCAGCTTCACTGACCGCCCAAAGCCAGTTGTGTCAACACTGCCGGTTGAGATGAACCACTAAACCCTGAGACAACAGTAGTAGAAAAGACAGATGGAACTGCAGTATAAACTCACACATATATTCACAGTACACTGTGTACACACACACAGTCGGGTACACTCAGAGTGACCACCGCCCCCTCCACCCATTCTTCCACAGGAAGTAGCATTTCCCCTTCCTGTTGCCTTCATGGCTGAATGGAAATACATAGTGTCAGGCTGCGTGTGTGTTTATGTGCATTCATGTAAAGATCCTCCCAGTGTCCTCTTGTTTCTGTGTGTGTTCCCAATATATGTGAACATTTGTGGGAGAGTAAAAACAACACAATTACCTGTACACATGTTTGCCAGTTTTCACTGATGTCTAAACATTGGCATCACTGGTTTTAAATGATTTGTTGCTGCATCAACATATCAATATTAGTTTTGCAATATGGTATTAGTGATCATTGCTCTAGTCATGGAAATTCATATGAGCATCATCAACTTTAAGTCAAGGTTTAAACCAAATGCTAATGGTGACTGTTTTCAATTATGTAAGTGATAATGTGTCATGCATAATACAATAGATGGAGTTATGTTACTGTTGTGCCCCCTATGGGAGGCACTTAACAAATGCAGTTTGGGAATGAAGGAGTTTTATTATAGTATAAATGGGACATTGTTTTATAGGGTACCTTAATTAGAATTGATAGTAACTTATAAACGCACGTTATTAACAACATAATATATTAAAATGTATCTAACTAACAACTTCTAATTTTTACAAAATCACAACATCCAGGTATGTGTTGAACTGTCCACACTCATTTTACAGCTCTGGTACAGCAAGAAAACCCACAGACAGTTTAGTGTGTGTGTCTTTCCCTCTAACATTCAAAAGTAGATTTCCATCGCCTTTGCAAAAGCAGGAAAAATTATTAGTGGACTTAAAACTACCCTTTATGGGGTTGGATATATTGTATATATAGATTGAATTATATTGGATAGAATTGCTAAAAAGCAGGAATAAATGGCAAACACAGAACATAATAAATCACACCTGTACAATAAATAGCACAAAATAAGCCTGAAAACATACTCTAAAAAATAATAATCACATTATAACATGCTCATGGATATATGACCTGAACAAGTGGTTGTCCCTTTACATTGTAGATGCGTTTCCAGGTTGGCTTTCATTCCTGGTCATTTCTGGTCTGAGAGAGAGCAGGGGTAGCAGTGTGAGCAGAAATGGCTTCTAATGGCCTACTTGTGCAATTCCAGGAGAACATGACTCTGCATTCTCCATTTCCCAAGATCTTGTGACCCAGATAGAATGATTTTCCTTTCATTTGCCACTGTGAAGGCAAATTAAGTTGTGGATTAAGATCATGCCATTTTATACCCATAACTTTTTAGTACTATATATATACATGTGTGCACACATGGTCTCACACACACACACACACACACACACACACACACACACACAAATCAGCAAATCTATTCCTCACCTCAAGCACTTCATAATTTAGTATAAACAGGTCAAGGCCAGTTAAACAATCATCGTCTTCTGTTGTGGAAATGTGGTGTGTTAATCTGGAGAGGTTTTTCAGAATGTCTGTAAAGATGAACAACAGTTTACTTTGATTGGAATGTTAGCTTTTATAAAACATTTGGATTTGTGCTGTTTCTTTCATAGTTTTTTCATTTTATTATTATTTTTTGCACACTTTATTAAGGAGCAATCACTCTGAATTTCCAGCTGTCAACATGAATCCATTTGTTCATTGACCACTCACCTAATTGCTCTTTCAAGTTAGCGTTTTCCTTAAGTAGTTTGTCTACATTTTCAGTCACTGTCCCATGACTCTGAGACAATCTGTCATCTGTTATAAAAGAGATGTAAATAGTTCTCAATTTGGTCTCAGACAAAGGCCAAGTAGAATATACATTCACAATTCAAATGCAGTCTGGCAGTCCTACAATATAGTAAATCCTTGAAAATGTTATGTCCAAATTTCAATCAAAAATGGTCCATTTGTTATAAATTAGGTAAATCTACCCCAAAAGGGGGGTGGGTGGTAACGGGTTACACTTCAATACAAGTGGACTAAATTAGTGCTATATATTAATGCAGTGTAGAATATATGCAGTGCATTTTTTTCCAGCTTTTATCAAATCTTTTTTGCTTCTAGGGAAGCGTCTGCTTCATCTTTAAAGTTTTGACTTCATAAAAGAAAGTTCAGACTCACAGTAGAAGCTCAGACCGAGCAGCCCTCCGAGTAGCAGAATACACAGCAACACCAGACATACTATAGCACCCCTGAAGAAAACTAATCAGAATATAATATAATGTTATTCTAACTTACCATTATGATATGCTAGTGTTTTGTGTGTCTGTATTTATATTATTTGAATTTGAGTATGTACCTTACCTAATTGGGGTGGTTGCTTCATTTCTGGTCCTCTGTTTGCATTCATTGGAGGGCGTCTCATAGTGATGTATCTGTCAGGAAGAGGGTGGATGGAGGGCCGTGCAGTTTTCGGGTTTGGGGTGTTTTGCAATGGTCTCTTTGTTGCAACTTTCTCTTTTTTCAACTCTTCTTTCTTCTGTCCTGAATCAGGGCCTGATTCACGTCCTTCTGAATCCTCTTTTCCTCCGTTTTCATAAGTTTCATCATGTTCCGGCCATTTGTCCGCGTCCATTGTCATGTATTCATCATCAGCACTGTCTGCTGCTACAGGCCCCTCCATTGTTTAATTGTGTCTCTGTCTGTATGTGTTACAGATAGCTGCTGATACTAATGACTTAGCAGGAAGGACTTTTTTAGTGGGAGGGACTTCATGAGTTTTATTGGAAGTATCGGACAGAACAGTCACCCGCCTAAGGCAGACGCTCCGTCTCTTATCAGCCTCAATTTATTACATCTTGCATAACCATAGATTCAATTTTATGAAGAGACTGGATCCCCAGAGATAGAGATGCAGGTTCATCTCCAGGCAATGATGCCGGGTTTGATTATGTTCTGTAATGGCTGAAGTCCCTGGCAGGTGTTATAATGATTTGTAGGACATTACACTCTGTATTCTATTACATATATAAAGCCTACAAAAGCAATCATAAAACTTTAACGATCCTGGTGGGGGAACAGGGTAATTTCAGTTGCAAATAGTAATAGATCACAAAAACTAACAAAAAAAAAAAGCTAAATATGTGCGCAATATAGGTTATACAAGCTGCAAGTAATCATTTTAGCACCCACTACATATTCAGTAGAATAAAAATGGAAAACACTGGAACATTCTGAAGGCATGGAGATGATTTGCCTTCAATTTGTATACAGAATATATTTTTAGAGATGAGTTTAGTTTCAGTCAACACTGGAGAAAAAGGTGTGATATCTGTGAGATAAGGAGTCTACCAGTGAACAGTAATTATTCAAAGCTGTGGTTCACATTGTTTGGGTAGCTTGTCCGTGTTTTTGTGTTGTTTTTCTAGATGCAGCTTAGTAATGAGTATATGCAAATAGGTGTGCTCTCAGTGTCCATCAGAAGATTGTATGGGTTGTAGTTTACTAATCTCCATTGTCAGTAACTCTTCTGCCCCTAAGGACACTAATACATGGGCTTCATCGAGTAAGTTGATGATAACCAAAGAAAGCAATTTGTTTTGACCTTCAAAGTACAGGGACTGAATTTTGAACTTTTTTTGGGGGGGGGGGGAACGTAGTCTGAAGGACAACAAACTCATACCAAAACACGCAAGTGAAGCTAAGGAAAACCAATGTTGCATTAGTCAGTCATTTTCTGTTGTGTTAACGCGTCATTTTCGTGCAAGATGTGTAACTCTGAAACAAAGAACTAAATATTTATGTGTAGTATTACTGTAAACAAAATTTTACGCATTAATATGATGGCCCTGGACAAACTTAAATGTGATGGCCCTGGACAAACTTAAATGTGATGGCCCAGGACAAACTTGTCATTTTTGTGCAAGATGTGTAACTCTGAAACAAAAAAACTAAATATTTATATTTAGTATTGCTGTAAACAAAATGTTAAATTAACACGACCAAACTACGCCATTTTCTGCTGCGTTTACGTGTCATTTTCTTCGACCTACTGGCGAGTGCAAGATGTGTAACTCTGAAACAAAGAACTAAAAATTTGTATACAGTGCATTAGGTAGCAAATACAGAGTAAGTATGTTAAGTTCTGCTGCTGCTGGACAGTTGTTCATCTCGTTGTGTGGTTTATTCACAAAGCAAATACTGCTGTGGCCTTATGTGTTTTCCTTCTCTGTAGATTGATTGACCTCTGGGTCAACAGTGTTGTCCTCCTTTCCTCCTCTCTCTCTCTTTCTCTCTTGCATTTCCTCTTTTTCTCTCTCTCACTCTTTCACTTGCCCTTTGTCCTCATCCGGTTTGAAATAAGAATACCATCTCGCTATCTTTGCCGCACCCCTCCCCCTCCCCCTTTCTGTGCATCAGTTGTGGATTAAGACTTTACCACCCAGTGTGTTCGAGTACTTCAGTCTCTGTTGTTTAATCTAAATCATAATGTCCTACAGATGGCTCAAAGGTCTTCAGGCTTATTGGTTGTGACTGGGTGTGTTGAGGTCTTATCCGTATGTCCCTTCCAAAAATCATTATAGTTTCCTGTGGTATAACATCACATAAAATCTATAGTAGTTTAGAGATAGTTTATATTTTATTTGTGTCTTTGTAAAATGTGTAATAGGATTACTGTACCTGTACTGTGTACCGCTGTTCTTTTGTGTATCACAATTTACCTACTGCTGTGTATTCAAGAGCAGTTAGACTCCCTTGATTTTTCATGTGAGCCATACTTCTAAGGACACCACTGTCTATTATACTCAAGTCAACATCAGACTTAATCTAGAGCTTTTGATGTCCCAGTGTCAAGATTTTCCAGGATTTTGGACAGTGGGGAATGTCTCCTACAAGTAAAAGTAAGCTATTCAAAACCATTTCTAAACCCTAATTTCAGAAGAAAATACACCATCAGAAATCATCTCAAAGCCTTAAAGGTTAAACAAAGCAAAGCACCAATCCCATGTCTGCAACTTTGATGAAAACTCATAATTTGTGTTGCTAGAGTCACTCTTCCCAAGACCCTGCCTCTGTTTCAGGGCTGTAGCTGGTGTTTGGTTCATTTTTCCTCCCCATTGTGATTGAAACAAGCAAACTAAGAGCCATAATAGGCTCCAGGAGCAGTAATTGAATAGAATAATAACAGGCTGTTAACACAGTTGCTAATTAGCATTTGCTGATCCGTGCCTATCTACACAAAACAGCTTGGAGCCCATATATTAAAAAAGACTGAAAGATTAAGAAGCAAATGGGTTTCTTTTAATTATTCACATGAAGTATGTCTCCCAAGTGAATGACTTTTTAATGTCCATAAGGGTGTGTGTGTGTGTGTGTGTGTGTGTGTGTATGTGAAGGGGAGGGGTAGCTTATGACCAGGGTGCATGTATTGACTTTTATTCTCTCTGATATTACTCACAGTGTATGTTAATGTAATTGTGCCTACTATATTTCACAAAGTACACTTTGATTGCTTTGCAGAAATACAGCCAATCTTGGCTGTTTGAAGACATAGTTGCAGCCTCATGCATCATGGCACCCGAAATGAAACCACAGCAATACTTTAACTGGCAGCCTGTTAATTTACCTGGGCAGAATGCCCAAATACTAATCTTGCACGGAAAAACATTGTTTATATAAGTCAGTTGGGCCTCAGGTCAGCTCAGATTTAAACCACTGGACTTTGATTGTAACAACTGTTAGCACACATTAGATAGTCTGTCTATCTATATATAAGAACTTGTTAAATATTTTATTGAATTGAATACAATCAATCTTGGTATGTATTTTAATCTGTGCCGTCTTGCTTCTCTGTCTCTCCTTAAACACAGAATGTTTATGTGAACATCAATCGGATCATGTCAGTAGGGAACCGGCTCCTGGAGTCAGGCCACTACGCCTCCCAGCAGATCCAGCAGATCTCAGGACAGCTGGAGCAGGAGTGGAAAGCCTTCGCTGCAGCACTGGATGAGCGCAGCACCCTGCTGGAGATGTCTGCCAGCTTCCACCAGAAAGCAGACCAGGTACAGACACTCAACACTGATAGACACACAGAAAATCGCAGTACAGTTCTGATGGTGTCAACAGATTTCCACTGGAAACCTGAGGCATCACTTACATGCATGCGCCATGTGTTACAATAAATGTGTATTTTTTTTGTTTTGATTTCTGGCTGAACTAAATACACTGTTGGCAGCCCCACTGGAATGCTTCAGATATCTGCATAATATGTTTACAAAGTTTTTAGTTCTTACATACATACAGTACATACTGTAAATAAGAGGTGGAATGGAGCATATTAGCTCTATTAGAGAATGTTAGAGGCTGACAAGATTTTCTGTCATTTGTGTTTCCTGAATAGTTAAGTATCCAAACCCTATTATAATTATGGTAAATATGGATTTAAAGAGAAAGAGACGTAGGAAAAAAACTTTTTTTTTTCTCCACTACAATTTATAAGCACTGGGGTTGCTAAAAGACCATTTAAATGATCAATACTGCTTCCCATTATTTTGCTTACGGTTGCAATAACAATGCATTAGTTAGCTGACACCTATTGTTTGCTGAGTGGCCCCTTTTCTGTACAATCTTTAATGCTCAAGACTTCCTTGTAAGCTATTGATATTTTGTTGTCAATATTGGTGGCCAGAGCAGCATTACAGACAGGATATTGTATGTTTTCATGTTATATTTGTGGCAAAATAGTCTCTACTCTTGGTTCACTGAGTTGCTGTGATAGAAAGCATGTTTTTCATTCAGAGCCTAGAGTCAGACTCCAGAGACATACACTTTCTCCATTCTCCCCTTCACATAACAGAATAATAACTTTTAAATCATTATTTTATCAAAGCTTTCTACAGAGCTCTCTGCTCTGCTGTCTCTTTCCTATTTGTTTCACTTTTCCTCACTCTTACATCAATCTCTCTCTTTCCCTATCCCTGTCAGCCTTCCTGTTTCCAACCATAACAGTTTAGATGCCAAACCTTTATGTAGAGCTAGTTTAGCTGACAGCCTATCAGGAGCTATTCTAATACAGAGTAACTGTTTTTCTTTGTTTTCATTGGCCTATGGTAAGACAGGGAGCAAAACTCTGTCTGAACTCTTCATACATACTAATAGTATGGACTGTGTTAGTAATAACATGTGCAGTGTTAGTATGCAAATGTTGTGTGTGAAAAATACAAGCATGCAATTGTCACTACACAATCAGGACTGTTTCGATAATTATTTTAATTATCTTGGTTTATAGAAACAACCTGATCACTGGAGACAGCAGAAGAAACTATTGAGGCTTGATAAGAAATTCAAATTCTGATGTGTATGTTTTTATAATGTCAATTTATAGAATGTCAACTAAATAGTAATAAAGTTGTCCTGGTTTTACCAAGGGTCACTACTGCTTGGATATAAAAGTACCATCATGCATACACAATGGCTACTGCATTTTACATACCAAATGGTGTGCATTAGTATTCACTGTAGTATGCTACACATGCCTTATAAATATAAAACAGTTTCAACAGAGACAGCTAAAGTTAGAACAGGTAAATCAAACACTTAGATGTCAAATAATTTCAAAATTTAACTGGCCTGTGGTTTGAGTGGCCGTCCACATCTCACATGTGTATTGGTGCATTCAGACAGAACACAGTGTTAATAACATGTATATGGTATAGTGCTTGAGTCTTAATACTATATGCATATAGTATATACTGTATGTGGGTCTGTGTTATGCAATGTTTATTGTGTATTGTATTGTAATTGTTTATTGTGTTGTGTGTGTTCTCTCCCCAGTATATGAGTAAAGTGGAGCCGTGGTGTAAGGCATGTGGTGAAGGAGAGCTGCCCTCTGAACTCCAGGATCTGGAAGACACAATCCACCATCACCAGGGACTATATGAGCACATCACCACCGCATACTCCGAGGTCAGTATACACATTCACACACACACACGCACATACACGCACACACACACACAAACACACGCGCGCGCACATATATGCAGGTACACCCAAGTGAGCATGCAAATATTAATGCAAACTCTGCAGAACACATAACAGAACTGAAAATGATCCATATCAGTTATTCAAAATGTTTAAATTCAATATAGTACCAAACAAATATAAAATATAAACTACAATATAAACTCTCTCCATGATCCATCCAAGTTTTATTTATTTACACAAGTTGAAGCCAAACAAATGACATAAAACCAACAAAGGAAATTGGAGTACAGGGAGAGGGAAAAGGTGCTTGTTCATTGCTCCTTGGTAAATAATAGATAATAATATTCACACTGTGAATTTCTTTTTTTAAATATGTTTTTCAAGTTGAACCAAATGAGAAAAGTAGTTTCATAAATTAGTACCCCTATATCTCTTTTGGGAAGATAAAGGTTGAAGTTTTGCAATATGTCAAACTACACGTCACCTTTTACAGGTTAGCCAGGATGGGAAGTCTCTTTTGGACAAACTGCAGCGGCCTTTGACCCCGGGAAGTGCTGATTCATTGATGGCATCGGCTAACTACTCCAAGGCTGTTCACCATGTCCTAGACATCATCCATGAGGTGCTGCATCACCAGAGGCAGCTGGAAAACATCTGGCAGCATCGCAAAGTCCGCCTGCACCAACGGCTGCAGCTGTGTGTCTTTCAGCAGGATGTACAGCAAGTAAGAGACACATACACAAATACAGGCCAAAGTCCAACTACAACGAGACTCTGTGGGCTTCACGTGTACACTCACACATACACGTACACAGTCTATAACTAGTCGATTAAGTAAAGTAAAGCACTACCAATGTACAGACCTATCCTTCCAAACATGTCTACTGAAATTAATCAACTTATTGAGCTTTTCACAAGGCCTGACATTATGTGGCAGTTTTACTAAATTCATATTGATGCTATTGAATCTGTAAAACTTTTGTGCTTGCCAGTAGTTGAGTAAGGCTGGTATTGGGCAAACATTAGGCAAAGTGAATATACCAACACTTATGTTAAGTGTTGCTGTCTTACTATTTTTGGATGGTTTTAAAGATCCAATAAATCTTGTTTTTTGTTGTTTTGCAGAGAGATATTCTGCAAGCATTCCATACTGGATAGCAGAGGGTGTGATATTAAGATATACTCCAGCTAATTCAAAAACTTTTTATCACTTCCTCATGGGTTTTCAGAGCAATAGTCTCTATCTCTCAGTGTGACTGTCTGGATGGCAGAGCTCTTAGATCAAAACTACTGAGTTGGTGTACAGTGTCGTCTCTGCGTTTCTACCCTTTAGGCATGAACTCTTCTCTGCCTCTCTGCCCCTCCCTTCTTCTCTCTCTCTCTCTCTCTCTCTCTCTCTCTCTCTCTGTCTTACTGTGTCTCTGCACTTCTGTCTTTCCCCTCTTCCATCCGCTCTTTCATCACCCTTTTCTCTTGGTAGTGGTTTCCATGGTGATGCAGTTTACTGTCACATAAAGTGTCGAGGGCATTGTGCACGTGTTCAAATGTGTTTGTCCCCATCAAAATATTCTCTCAGAGACCTTGAAAGCGTCATGAAAATCCCTTTCATTACCCCACATAGAAACAGATGAGGTATAGCCATCTGTTTAATAGATAATAAGGTAATTATGTACAAAGATTTATAGCTAATCTCATCCACAGTGGAAATGTTGACACTTAGCACTGCTCTGGATTTCCTATTAGGCAAAACCTAATTGTCCACACACTCGTGTAATTTAAACATGACAGACTGCTGATGGAGAAAAAGAGTCAAGAAAGCGGGGATGAGCAGAGGGGGAGACTGAGCAAGACAGAGTGGCGAGGGAGAGAGCGATGACATCTATTGACTACTGTAACTGTAATGTGATCTGAATACAGCCATTCCAGTCGATTGCACCCCCTACTGCTCAAAAATGTATACTGCATTCTCAATTTACGGTTACCCTGTGTGGTTGTGCATATTTAAACCATGTACATATACTGTATTTGTGTGTGTTTCAAGGTGCTGGACTGGATAGAAAACCATGGCGAGGCATTCCTCAGTAAACACACTGGTGTTGGGAAGTCTTTGCACAGAGCCAGGGCTCTGCAGAAGAGACATGAAGACTTTGAAGAAGTTGCACAGGTGAGTTTTAAATGTTGTAAAAAGTAATGCATTTGAAAAAAGTTCGAAGTGTTAAAGCAAAAGCAAATCTTCATCCTGTGGTGTACTTTTTCCTCTAGGCATCAAAAGTGCATTATTATGACAAAACATGCATGTAGTAGAGTTGCATTCCATTAAGTGAAGTCATATTTCAGAGGACAGAGATGCTTAATAAAATTATCTGGATTTGACTGTATCATCCTGGACCAATTCAAAACTAGCAAGATTTCAGTCCAGCTCTTAGAGACTAAAGAGCAGTTAGCCACAAGAGTCCAGAGTTTGAGATACAGTACTGTTATTTTAAATATACTTAATGTTAACATTTCAGAACACCTACACCAATGCTGACAAGTTGCTAGAGGCAGCAGAGCAGCTGGCACAGACCGGGGAGTGTGACCCAGAGGAAATTTACCAGGCTGCCCACCAGCTAGAAGATCGCATCCAGGACTTTGTGCGACGTGTCGAGCAGCGCAAAGTCCTGCTGGACATGTCTGTTGCCTTCCACACACACGTCAAAGAGGTGCGTATTTTCTCTCATCTCCTCTCCTCAACCTTAATTAGCCCTATTTACCACATTGATCTGACTCCTCTGTTTCGCCTAAAGCTAAAGCTTTTAATGCTACTAATACTGTATGAAGACAGGAGCCCAGAAGGTAGAGGGTTATTGATTTATTGATCACACACCAGCTTTTCATTGTACATATAGATAGTAAAAAGCTTTGTAATATCTTTGTCAACCATCAACAACTGACTCATTAGTCATTTTATGCTGTTGCCTCTATGACAAAGGGACGGGGAATTCCTGTATAATGGATACCATTTTAGACTAAGTCTAAAAATGATAATGGCAATGTAAGGACCATTTTTTGCTTTTTTTGCTAAGGAACCTCATCAATCAGAGCAGCTATCACTGTGAAATAAAAACATGATTAACTAGAAAGCAGCCAGAGAGCGCATACCTCCAATTTTAAGGGAGTCACAGTCATGTCCATATGACTGAATATGTTTACCATATTTCTGTAGTGTAACTTATAGGTGAAATGCCATTGAATTTGCAGGATTGATCACAATTTTTTTTTTTTTTTGCGTTTGTCAGTTCAGTTTAGCCACAATTGCTAACTGTGTTCAGTTGTTATTGCAGTTTATGTCAAATGGACCACACATACCAAAATAATTTAGATTTTTTTCACACACTTCAGGAGTTCGGACCAAAATTTAAAGTGCTTTATATATCTGCAGCAAAAATTGTGTGTGTGTATGTGTGTAATGCTCCTGAATATGTTCCTGCCAGTCATTACATCCTGCCTGTGCAAACATCTGTGCTTTCCTCTTCTTCTGTAGTGCACTTAAAGGCAATCTACCTTCTCCCTCACTGTGATAATGACAATCCTGCCTTTAATTTTCCTCATTATTATTTACCTTATTCCTTAGAAAATAAATAAAGAACACGCAGACTACACAGAACAGGGCAGGGGTCTGTGCTTGCTGTGTGGATGTGGTGCTAACCACTGCACCACTCCCTTAATTCATCTCACAGTGTTATGGTAATATGAAAGTCATACACTGCACATCTTTGACTGTCAAAATTAACCTCATAGCACTGTGCTCTGCATGTGTTAACACTACATCCTGTTTACACAGACTCAGAGAGACAGTCAGAGCCGTGGCGTTATTAATGAAGCTAGTCTTTAATGTCCATATGGACTAATCTCCTTCATCCCATCTGTCAGCTCACACTGGTGCAGGTCACTGTGTGTGTGTGCGCCTTCCTGTGTGTGTGTGTGTGTGTGTGTGTGTGTGTGTGTGTGCACAACTGAATGTTTCCAACTCTCCTGCCCGTCACCTCTTCTAGTTCTGTAGAAGCCTTTGGATACAGTCCAGCATGTTGGAAGGCAACAAACAGTTGACTGTGGAGACAGAGCATGAACTACACTGGAGGAGAGAGGATTCATGATACTCATGAAGTACACAGATGAAGTCACTCCAGATAAAAGGCCTCATGTCAACCTACCGGGATGCCTCTTTGGCAAAAGGAGCTGTTACTCAGTATTAGAAAATGTCACTAATATTTTGTATTGAGTGTATACCATACAGCAGATGAAAGCCCAGATTTCTCCTTTCACCAAACACTGAAAATCAAAGCTAATCTAGTCTAATCTGAAATAAACTGCCACCAGGCTGTAATAAATAACATTTTGCGTTACCAAAATCTAGTCACTCAGTCATCTTTCTCAGCCATTTGCGTATTTGGTTGCCAAACAACTGTATCAACGTCTATATAGATATAGTCAGATATAGACTATATATAGTCAGGTATAATGTAACATACTGTATGTTACCAAAAGGGTGATGGTTACAATACCAGAAGTAGACGTGTGTTTGAGTAGGCAGTGTGGGTGTTAGACAAACCGCGGGTGCCAGGGTCTCTCTCCTGCAGCCTGAATGCTGTGCCAGGGCTTTAGTACGCTGAGCCAATTCACCCAGATGGCTAATCTGTTACAAAGATGACCATTCACAAAACACCAGCTTTGAGCAGCGCTGCTTGGATTTGATTTCTGTCTCCCATCTTCTGTCTGTCATTTGGCAGTTTGTCTATCGATCCTTACATGTGTGTTTAACTCGCAGCGCTCTGTGTTTCTGCCCCACCCCCTTCAGCATGTGTATTCTGTTCACCACTGGACTGTTTGGTTGCTCCCTGCTTTTTTCCTCTGCTCTTGGAGATGTACACTGCATGATGCTGCATTTTAACTGGCTTGCCTTTCCTGTCAATCGCTGTTAGCTGTGGACGTGGTTGGAGGAGCTTCAGAAGGAGCTGCTGGATGATGTGTATGCAGAGTCGGTGGAAGCAGTGCAGGACCTGATCAAGCGTTTCGGCCAGCAGCAGCAGACCACCCTGCAGGCTACTGTCAACGTCATCAAGGAGGGAGAGGACCTCATACAACAGCTCAGGTGACTGACAATTATTAATACGTGCTACACTAATGTCTGCGTATTGTAATATATGATACACCAGGGTAAGCCACACTCATGCAGTACATTAGCACATTCAAACACATTCTCTTAACTTAAGTTTTAGTCAGAAGAGTTTATAGTGACAACAGTAATGAATTCCTGTATCACCAGGCTGTAGTGATTTGACAATCTTTCTGTTATCATTGGACAATCATGTGGTAGTGAAGTGAAAATAAAGACTAAAGCTAAGGAGAAAGATAGAAGGGATTTTCTTTTACAGTAAGTACCAAGTAAACTGAGCAAAGGAGAGGGGAAATTATTCAAAAAATGTTTTTTTTCCTCAGGGATGTCTCCACTAGAACTCGGAGCCACATCTCTGACCACAAATACACTGTACATCTAACTGCCCTGTATTTGACCTCTCTCCACAGAGACTCAGCCATCTCGAGCAACAAGACTCCCCACAACAGCTCTATGGCCCACATTGAGAGTGTGCTGCAGCAGCTGGACGAGGCCCAGGGCCAGATGGAGGAGCTGTTCCAGGAAAGGAAGATCAAACTGGAGCTCTTCCTCCAGCTCCGCATCTTTGAGAGGGATGCCATTGACGTGAGTAGGCAGGAGATGGAGGCTTGGTGTATGATGAATATTTAGTTTTGCTTTATCCTGTAATGGTTAGACAAAAGTGAAAGTGAGAAAGACAGAGTAGAAGATGGGGTTTGGATGAAGTATATGGACTAGCATGTAAAATATCTGAGGGGGAAATAGTTGGAAAAAGAGCTTCACTAATGAGCATGAAAAATATCACAGACAGAAAGAAGGTGGGGGATGAAAGGGAGAAAATGAGATGTAAAGCAGAGGCAAATTGTGTTAAACTTTCAGAGAATGTGTTAAATTGAGAAAAAGAGAAGATAAGATGATTACAGATATAAATGTACCATATTAAACAATTTGTTTTTGTTTCATGTCTAAGTGGCTTAGTAGTTTATTTTCTTAAATGCAAAAAGATCAGTTACATGTGGCAAGGGACACACTGGAAAACCGAAATGACTGTGACTCTGAGCCGATGGACCGTTACACCGTAAAAGGGAGATTTAGTCCTGTAGCGATGATTCCTGCTGGTTCAAAGCTTGGTTGAATTCACAGCGATACTCACGCACGTGCTACATTAAAAAAGTATTTCGTTCCACTTGACGCATCTCATCCACTGACTCATTCCAAATTTGTTTCCCCCTCCCCAGCCGGCAATTGGCTACATTGTATTCGCTAATTCCTTAACGTCCCACTGTGAGAGTGAATGCTTTTCTCAGCTGGTGCTCAGATATGATAACTGCTCTTTTAAAATATTATTTTATGTTCTGGTGATGTTTATCGTGGCTGTCGAATCAGATTTGTTGAGCCATACTGTGTTGACAGCTGAATTGCACTCAGTCCCTTTGGAATACAGGATACAGGCTTATATTCATGAGGGTACTGTAAGTAAAAAGTAGGTTTGTGGAAAGCAATCGTGACGGGCATGATGAATGAAATGTCTGTGTATGGAAATAGTTTTCAATAATAATCGCTATCGGCATGGTATAGGGATGGCAGTGTTGGTGTATCCATGGTGCCCAGAGGATGAATCTTAATGACTTTGATGATCTCCTGACTTTTCCTGTAGCGCCACCAGCAGGTCAAGGTTTTAACATATCCTGACAAATATCTCAATATCTGCTGGATGGCACAAAATGTTGTAAGATTCCTGGTTACCAGAGGATGAATTGTAATCACTTTGGTGATCCCGACTTTTCCTTTAACGCCATTATGAGGTAAAACATTTGATTTGTCTAATACTTTGGTTTACACCTGCAAAACTAATGACATTCCAATCACCATCACCCTCAGCTGTAGTTTGTGTTCAGTGCTAGTTAGCAAATGTTACCATGCTAACACACTGAACTGAGATGTGTTGGCATTTAGCAAAAATCACCACTGTGGTTTTATTGCCAAAATACAGCCTCACAGAGCCGTTACCATGGCTGTAGACTCGTAATTGTTTATCTTCCTCTGAAAAATGTAGTATGTACTTATTACGTTTCATGATATTATCTTAAATGCACAAAGTCCATGTCAGAATCAGTTAAATGTTGTAATGCCTGTCAAACCTGATTTTACAGTCATTACGTCAGTTTAGACCAGGCACCTTTTGTTTGTGTTAATGATCAGATGATTATGTAATTATAATTGTGTTTCTATAAATACCCAGAACATTTGCTTTGCCTCTCCTGCTATTGTCAGCTGGACTTTCAAGACACAAACATGGTAAATTTAAGCAGAAGATTGCTTGGGAAGACTACTCATCGTAATACCTAACAGAAAATGTGTGTAAAAGTGTGGATTCTTGAAAACTATAAAATATATGAGGAAAAAAACCCCTATCAAATGCATAAACTGCACATAGTGCATGGGTTGGAAGTATATGGTGATTTATTACATGTCTGCCCATGAATTCATTCTCCTCCACTGTGTGCTAATAGTAGTTCTGTGGTTGGTTTCAAGTATTTTGTGTCTGTATTGTAAAGTCCAAAAGAACAGATAAGTCTCACATTAGCTCTGCGTGACAAGTCAGGGAATGGTGGTGAATCTGCTAATCTCTCATGTTGAACACTGAAGTATGCGCACGCACACACACACATAGACAGCGGATTAATATGACACAGTGCTCGAGCATGAAGATGGGCGGAGGAGGCATCTGTTTCCCGCCACTCCCCTCCCTCACACACACACACACACACGTGCACATGCACTGAGACACTCCCTTCTGGCTTGAATGGGGGTGTGTGTTTGAGGTGAGGGCATGGGTTGAGGTGAGACATACAGTTGTCTCGCATTGCTTTCTTCTCTGACAATAAGCCCTGTATCACTGCAGACCACCGGGGAAAAAAAGACTTGGTCAAAGAGGAGACTTATCTCCTCCATTAGTTAGTTTCCACAGTGTTGGTAGCTGAGGGAGATGGTCTTTTTGCACTCAGAGGGCATTTTACTCAACTGTAAGAGGAGAGGAGAGCAGAGTGCAAATGAGCGCTTGGTAAGTTTCTACTTTGTTGCCAGATTTGTAAAATTTTCATACTGGTTAGAGGGGGTATTATATTATTCTGCTATAAAAAGGCTTGATAAGATTACTCCATCTGCTAGCCAAGAAAGTCCCGTTTTTTTGCAGAGGAGATTTTATAGAAGGGTAATTTGTCTGAATCCAAATTCCCGGAGCACCTTGTCTACTGTGATAAGGCAAGCAGGCTTCTCTACTCGGTGAGAGAATAATGCTCTTTATAGTAAAATAGGTTTGTCTCACTTTTTGTGAACATATTCAATGGGGGGGGTGCACAAAAAACCTTGAAGTTAGACTTTTATGTATTGTGTTCTCTTTATGGTTTTGACTAATAGAGAAAACAACTTCAATAGTTTTGTAATAAACCTTGTCCAAGACTATACAAAGTTGCTTTACCATGGATTTGACCACTTAGAGGATGTCTCCATGGTCTGAGGCTTGCCTGAACCCAAGTTTGAGGAGACAGTCTGTGGTTTGCCTGTGTTTAGGTATTTGTTTCTTACTGCCTGCGACCTCCCTGCTGTGCTAGTTGAATATGTGGAAAGCAGCTGTCTTTGAGCATGAGGTGTCCTGCTAGGATGAATAGGACAGACTGAGCAGCAAAACACTCTTTCAAATTGAAAATTGGAGGAATGTTTAGATGATCCTGAGTTAGTGGAATTGCTTGTTTCTTGCTGATGTTTAGACCTGGTGTTAACATTCATAAGGTGAAAGAGGAGAGCGAAAGCAGGAGGTTGTATTCTGACTCCTGCTTTACAGAAAGATTTTGCAGCTAAATATGTGGACATCCATGCAGGTGGTCTATGTATGTTGTCCATTAAACTATAACCACATTTTGCCACTCATATTGACAGAGACATTTGTGTTCTGCTGATCACAGTGGCTGACCACAGTGCCTACATGTACCAGCATATACTGCGTTTTTGTTCAATGGTCTGTCTCTGTGTTTGGGAAGCCACATAGCTTCTGTTGAGTTTCTACAGATAGCAGCTATGCTATATTACATTGCATGACTAAAGAATATTAAATTATGGAAATACTTAAAAGCCAAATGACCTCTTGTTCATTTTGATACTTGGGGTTTAATTCATTTTATCCTTGAGGTAAGTGTGAAGCCCCCTATTGTCGCACACACTGGAACTTTCTCTGCGCTAGCACCAATGACAAAAAATTGTTCATGGTGAAACTTACTGCAGCTTAGTGACTGGCTGCTGGTGTTTGGAGGTAAACCTGAGAATAAATACTGATAGCTACTTAGTTTACTGTGGCTTAGACTTCATTGTCTGTATTATGAGAGTTGTAGAGAAATACAGTTCATCCTACTCAATGTAACCGAGTGGAAGAGGGAAATTATAAGAGACAGAGAAACAGAGATTTACTGAGATTTTGTTTTCTTTTAAACAATTTATATGGACTCACTGTTCCTAATTGTAGTGTTTTTACTCAGTACAGTGTTTGCTGTGCACTTAAAACTGAATTTTCTCTTTGCATTTAATATGTCTAAACTCTTAGGAGCAGTTGGCATCTTTTCCCTGGTGTTCACTAAATATTTCATATGACAAATAGCATAATGATACACTCAGCCTGCAGTAAATTGTTAATGCTAAAATGCTTCACCATCCTTTGCCAAGTTTTAGCAATATATACTTTTTCTGCACTATGAATCAAACCTCTATCTGTAGCACTGTTGGTGTTCTAACATACAGTCGACAGGATTGTATCAGTTCTAGCCTGAGAGATGGAGGAAATTAAAAAATACCATGACCTAGAGGATGTCATTCTCATACATATTTTCAGTTTTACTTTAGGTATCTCATTACTTCACCATTGCTTTTCTGTCTTATCTTAGTCACACAAGATTAGAGACATGCAAACATCGACGCTCCTCTGTCTGTTTCGACATCTCTCTGACTGTGTGTATCACTGTTTCCCTTTTCTCTTTCTGTCCCACATTGAAACTTTCCTCTCACTTTCCTTTTCTAAGTCCATTCACTTAATTTTCCCCATTGTTGGAGGTCCTCTAAGGCACAAGATAGTCTCTGAATTGAAGAGGACAGCTGCCAAAGCATCTCATTTTCATTTTCATTTATGCACACAGATTGAATTTTACCACCGTTATGAGGTACTGCATGACATATTCCCATTACTTACATGTAAATCTCTTAGACGTCCAGTTGTCAGGGCATGGTAACTCCACACGTTTCAAACTGACACATTCTTTACATTAGCTTATAGGGTTACAGAACAGCTGAATGTAGGACAGACACTAAGCTCTAACCGTTTTGAGAACCATTTCATTTTTCATGTTATGGCCACAGTGCTGTAAATGTCAATCACGAAGGTGCACATCTGACATTGAGATATGATTTCACACCATAACAGGTCCCAAATAAAATCCAGTGGTACATATAGAGTCCAGTCCTAAGTAAAGCCTTGGAAAAAGGGGAAAAAAATAAATTACCAATACCTGTACTGTAGGCTCACATGGTAAGTTCAGTTTAATCTTTTCTATACCGTTATTTACAGTACAGCATAGTCATGCCATACAATTTTCTGATCTTGACAGTTTCACTTTTTACCAGAAATACTGTTCTCACTATTCTGTGATCGAATCTACTTAAGGTAACTTCTTCTTCTTTGTAGATGCTGCCTTTAATACAACTTAACATATCCTGTAGATGTTAAATGGCTTCCGGGAAAAGGAGTTCTCAACAGCACACAGAGACGACAAACAGAGCAAATCAGGAAACAAGGATTATTAAATATGCAGGACAATTATAATGAAAGATACTACACAAAATGGAAAATTATAATTAAAACATGTTTCTAGTAACAGTCTGTCTCTTCAGTTACAGTAAATAAAGCCTCAGCCACTATTTGACAATTTACGATAACTCCAAATGCCCCAGGGCAAGAGGTGGGTAAATTCTTAAATTAAGTGTAGACTAGGTCTCCTGAGTTTGTTAAAAAAAAACTACAAAAAAACACTGACAGACACAGCTGGATGGTGCCACGATCAAGGTGCCCCTGGTATCATAATTCAGTCTGCGTGGGCAGTCAGGGACAAGCACTGACATCTCAGTACATCTGCTTTACCAGCCGTGCATCACCAATGTAATATGTTATTATGGCAGTTGGCTTAGCATGTTGGGTTACAGTGTTTAAACTGCCTGACTAGATATTCAAAAATTCTCTTAATCATAAAATGACATGGCTAATGAAATGGCTGTGCTTTTTCGCTGTGCTTTACAGTCCTTTGAATGTTTGTGCTGTTGAAAACAATTGCTGTAAGGCATCTTGTAGTCTTAGCAGTGTAATATTTGCACCATGAAACCTTGGCGTCCTGGGTTTGGATTTATTCAGGGACCTTTGTCACATATAATTTCATACAATCTTTCTCTCCCTCCATTTTTCATTTTGACTGACAAACTTAGTCAAAAATGCAAGCAAAATTACTCTTAAATTATATTTTAAAGAAATTTGTTTTTGTAATTGTGTTTATCATCTCTCAGTCCTTTTCGTAAATTAGTGGAAAGTAATTTTTTTTTCTCCCATTTTATCTGTGAGATAACCCTTCTTCCTGTCTCCACCCTCTTCCCCCCTCTCAGATCATCTCAGACCTGGAGTCATGGAACGAGGAACTGTCCCAGCAGATGGGTGACTTTGACACAGAGGACCTGACGCTGGCTGAGCAGAGGCTACAGCATCATGCAGACAAGGCGCTTACTATGAACAACCTCACCTTTGACGTCATCCACCAGGGACAAGAGCTGCTGCAGTATGTCACAGAGGTCCAGGCATCTGGTGAGTGAGGCAATAGAAATACACATCCTAAAGTATTTTTTCACAGACTAAATGCACCATGGACATACATAGGGTCCTGTACTCACAATGGTAAGATGAATCTGTTGGAACTACACATTCATTTTAACTTGATTTGCAAGTAGCAGAGACATGTGGGAGTAATTAAGAGAGAGGAGGAGATGGATGCTGGATATGTTGGGAGTGAATGAGTGAGTAAATAATTGGAAGAGGGAATGAAAAGAAATTTAGGGAAAGAGGAGGAGGGATTGGAAGGCAGATTTTGCCTCTTAATCTGTAAGAGTCGGGTTAAACTATAACTATAGGACACACACACACAGAAATATATTTTTGAGATGACCAGGACTACACCTCCTGTATTATAATGATGCTTCACCTCAAGGACTGTCCCCAGTGCAAATCTAGCTGACGTTCTGACTCTGCAGTCAGTCAGCTACACTGCTACAGCTAGCTACATGGCTTACCTTAATGATAGTAGATATGCTAGAGCTACCTCTGAAGCTTGCCTCAGGACAATAATTATTTAACAGGAACAGCTTTGCAGCTAGCATCAAGACTGGCACACAATGCTGTTATGAAATGCAGCACTAAAATGTGAGTGCAGATTATGCCAATGCTGAATTTGCCATAAATGGTTTGTGCAGAAAATGGCTTTCAGACATAATTCAGTCAGCTTCCACAAGATCAGCATTTCACCGCCTGCATGGCTTTATGTTATGTAAATCATCCATAAATAATTTTTAAATTGTGAAATCTGTACCTATCCACCTGTTGCTATTCTATAAATGCAGGAGGTAACAAAGAATACATTCATGAAATACATACTTTATACCTCTCCTTCTACTTCCATGTATGTTGTATGTGGATTCAGCATATGGAAGAGATGTGTGCAGAATTGCTAAATACCTCTCAATACCTACTTTCCCTTGTCGGTAACAGTAAGTGATTATTGAGTAAATAACTAGGAAGAAAAAGGGACATAGACAGATTTTCAAAACAAAATATCTATTGTGTATTTGCATTGTTGCATTTAATATCTAAATGACTATTGTGTGCAGGTGTGGAGCTGTTATGCGACAGAGATGTGGACATGGCCACGCGGGTCCAGGACCTGCTGGAGTTTCTCCACGAGAAGCAGCAGGAGTTGGACCTGGCAGCAGAGCAGCACAGGAGACATCTGGAGCAGTGTGTCCAATTAAGGCATCTACAGGCTGAGGTCAAACAGGTATGTACTTGAGGGAAAGGACAGGAGAGTACCACAAAGTCTGGTTTTTAAACAGCTGAAACATTATAGCATTTTTTATTTATGATAAAAGTTGTTTTTAAAGTGTTAAGATATTAGAAGTGACAACAGAGCTCATACACGTGCTCATATATGAATGCTTACATGTGCTGTATTTCAGAAATAAACCTAGGGCTATTAGTCATGCCTTTTTACCTCCTAAGACCGAGGTCAAACTGATATGTGGAAAGCCATTCTGACAATTTATTGCTACAGCGTACCATGATGTTAGAGCAGAGTGTGTTGAAGTGCTGAGAGGCTACAGTATGTTCTGTCTGTACATGACCATGGGTAGATGACTCATCCTGTGAAAACAATCGCTCTTGCTCCCATTTCTTTCTCTCTCTCGCTGCCGATATCTCTTTCCGACTTTGGGGAATAGTTGGATGTTCAGCCAAGGTTTAAAAAGAGGGGGAGATAAATGGAAATTCAGGGCAAGAGAAGACAAATGGGCCAGACAGAATCTGACTTGAAAGGGAGTGAAAAAGATAGAATTTATTATCTTATTGCTGTGCCAGTAAAGAGCTTATCAACTAGCGATTCTCTCTCAATATTCATTCAGTTCAGACATTTCAAAGCAAAACAAAAGCAAACATAGAGCCAAATTTCATAACTAGGCCTGTTATCATAGTGATGGAGCCGAATAACAACAGGCTTTATGTTTCAACTTGCGCTAGAATTAATGAGAAATTGAACAAAAGTGGTGGCAGATATGAAATTGAGACAAAAATATTCAAAATTATACCCAGAGAGTTGCTGCAGCAAAACATCTCAGAAGATGCACTGCCATTGCATAGAACGAACAGATCTGCCAGTATGATGATAGTGTGGTGCTGGTGTTATTTTTACTCATCTACCCACAGAGAGGCAGTGCTATATATGCAGCTTCGGACTGTCACAGAAATAAATGCATGTCTGTGCAGCTAATAGTGATTTATAAATCAGAATTGTCTTAAGTGATGGCTTGTGATTTTTACGATAGTAAATACTTTTAAGTTCTTAGTTTTGTGGATTTCTCAGATTTCAGTGTAAAATACAGCTCAACTTCCTTCCCCTCACAAAGCCAGGCCATTACACCCCCTGCACTACACCCTGGGAAATCACTGCCCTGCCAATCAACCCTGTTAGGCTAAAGTTGGACACAACCATAATCTGGTAATTGTAGCCTGTGTATTTCTGCTACTGATGATATAAATATCGCAGCGAAACCTGGCCTGAGATTACAACTGCACTAGAGTTGCTGTTGTTTGTGTGTTTTCTTTTTTTGGCTTCAAATGTCCCAAACCGAGAGGTGGTTACTTGTTAGGGCTGCTTTCTGTGTGTCATTATGAAATGACACAGTTTAAGAATATGGATTATGGATAGAGCAATAGTTATAACAAAGATAAAAGCACTGTAATTACAGTAAAGTGGTGTCAGTTGTAGTGGTATGATGAAATATTGGAATATATTATGTAAATCTAATTGTATGCCGCACCATACTAATGACTCATATACAGTATGTACTCATTATTGCTGATGTTGCTGCTGTTTGTTCATGCATTAGAGTTGCGTCATGTGTGCACACAGCTCCTCTGATATTCAGCAGGTAACACTCATACCTGTCCTGCCTCGGGACATTGCAAGTGCAATGGAAACAGAGGCCCTGTGGACGAAAAACAAGAGTCAGAGTTGCTTTGCATCATCACCTTTATAGCCAAGCTTCAGTTCTGCCCATCACCCACACAGCAGGTGTGCTTGCTGAGTCAGAGAGAGAAAGAGAGACAGAGAGAGAGAGAGCGAGAGAGAGAGAGCGAGAGAGAGAGAGAGAGAGAGAGAGAGTGTGTGTCTTTGAGTGTGTTTAACATACCTCTTGGCTAGAAAGTGAAATTTCAAGAGGGTCAAGGGACTGAAACAGAAACAGGTTGAAGATGCAAGGGAATGAGGAGGTTAGAGAAGCAATGAAAAAAATCTATATGAGAAGAGACAGATAAAGGGGAAACGTTGGTGTACATGGAGAGAGAATGTTGAAGAGCTGATGGAAGGAGAAAAGAAAATAAGAACAAAGAACAGAGGACAGAGAAGATTGGGACATTTGGGGAACAGCTTATGCCTTTTTGTAAGTGATTGGTTCATTTTTGAGTTTGAATGAATTTCAGGATGTAAAAAAGTAAAGAGTGAATAATAACAAAACTCTTTGCGTGTGTGCTGTGTGTGGTTCAGGTGCTGGGTTGGATCCGTAATGGCGAATCCATGCTGAACGCTGGTCTGATCACAGCCAGTTCGTTACAAGAAGCCGAACAGCTGCAGAAGGAACATGAACAATTCCAACACGCAATAGAGGTAACAAAAAGTATAATCTTCCTCTTCTTGCTTTCCTTTTAGCTGCTATTCATGAAGAATCTAGAAGCAACATGTGGATGTCCATGTGTTCTTTGTACTTTCAGTTGCATGTGTCTTTCTTTTTCCTCATACATATCCTAAACCCATTTTTTCCTGTTCTTCCCTCTCAACATTTTTGTCTTGATTCATCTCCACATGCTCCATTCTTCACCCCCTTTTCTTTTACCACTTCTGTATCTCCTCTGCTCCGTCCAACCTTTTGCCTTTCTAAAACTCTTCTCAGGTTCATATGTGTCTCCACCGCCTCCCCTTCTCATCACATGAAATGGAATTATAAATAACTAACATCTCTACCTCTCTCTTTCTTCTCTGTCTGCTTACCTTTCTTCTTCATTTCCTGTCTCTCTTTACTACTGATTATTCAGGGTGCATTCCCTTTGAACTGTTATCAAGCCTGGCTCATTTTAATGCGGGCCTGTACCTGACCTACTTCTACAGAGCTCACATACACACACACAAAGATGCACACTCAGAGGAAAGCTGTGTTTATGATTATTGCTTATGTGAGACTTGAATTTTAACGCGCCTGCCATAACTGTAGTGCCTGACATCCTGTCCTCCTTGACGGTACCCTGCAGGTGCTGCACACATCAAAGGTGGTAGGAAATCCTTCATTCTTCCTTTATCTCCTCCTGGCTTCCCTAACCCTAGTGCTCTGAGTCCAGCAAGGAGCATAAGCCTTATTCTCAGGCTAACCACTATGACACAAAAATCACCAGATACTGTCATTTTTTTTACCTCCCTATCTCATTTCCTCTCCAGAATGCTCACTCCAGGACAATCTTTATGACACAGCCATAATCAGACACTACTTTTATTTATTTAGGCCTCCCTCCACCAAACTGCCCTGCAGGGCAAACAGGAAGCCAGGGTCCTATTTTCAAAGCAATCATTGTGATATAGAGATTCATATGTCTCTTGAATTTCATTGTTGTTTTTTATCTCACCCTTATCCCCCATGCAGAAAACCCATCAGAGTGCGCTGCAGGTACAGCAGAAGGCGGAGGCCTTACTCCAGGCAAACCACTACGACATGGATATGATCAGAGACTGTGCAGAAAAGGTATTGCTCTCTTACAATTTTATACATCTCTAAAGGAAAACATGAATAATAATGTAGGTGACGTGGTTGCAATTTTAAAGGCATTGTTTTGTTTGACTTGAAGGTGGCAGACCACTGGCAACAGCTGATGCTGAAGATGGAGGACCGACTCAAGCTGGTTAATGCTTCTGTGGCCTTCTACAAGACCTCTGAACAGGTACTTTTGTGTGTGTGTGTGTGTGTGTGTGTGTGGGAGTGGGTGCCACCAACTCAAACAGGTGTTAAAGCGTGTTAGATAATCTTGAACAGGAGTGAGTTTGAGTGAAAATGACAAAAAAGGATTATGGGGATCACGCTCTCCTTTGTGAACATCATTAGACTTGGAAAGCTTGCGTCTGCGTATCAGAGAATGATTAAAATCTTTGATATTAGTTTCACAGGTTGCATGAAAGTCTGGAGCAGGAGAAGTCCAGAGTTCCATTGCGCAGTGGTTTTATGTATTTTATTATCTATGTCTCAGGTGTGCAGTGTGTTAGAAAGCCTGGAGCAGGAGTATAAAAGAGAAGAAGACTGGTGTGGCGGCGCTGATAAACTGGGCCCGAACAGTGAGTCAGACCACGTCACTCCCATGATCAGCAAACATCTGGAGCAGAAAGAAGCCTTCCTCAAGGTGAGAAAGATGACGTTATTTCAGTGTGTCTGTAAGAAAAGACATGTCAAATCAGTCATTTGTGCTAATTTTCAATATTTTATTATTATTGAGCCTGTAAGTGACATCTGTTCTCATTCTGCACACTTACAGGCCTGCACGTTAGCCAGGCGTAATGCTGATGTTTTCTTGAAGTACCTGCACAGGAACAGTGTAAACATGCCCGGCATGTTGTCCCATGTCAAAGCTCCAGAGACTCAGGTTAAGAGTAAGTAAACGACTCAATTATCACCATTGTCTTTTCTGCGTCATTAGCTTATAACAACTTTTTTCTGTCCACTGTTTCTTAATTTATTCACAGAATTATATATTCAGCTGTTCCTGTTTAATGCTGACGTACAGTAATAAGCATCTTGAATAAATGTATCTTGTGTTGTTTCATCAGATATCTTGAATGAGTTGCTGCAGAGGGAGAACAGAGTGCTCCACTTCTGGACTATGAGGAAGCGGAGGCTGGACCAGTGCCAGCAATATGTAGTGTTTGAACGCAGCGCCAAACAGGTGTGTGCTCATGATTGTGTGTGTACTGTATGTTTATGTGTGCACTTGCAATAAGCACAATTGAGCAGATTGGTACATTTGTGTCATTCAATTCAGTACAGGCAAAGTAGAAATACGCTTGTTAGATTATTGGAACTAAATCAACAAGTTGACAACAAGCATACTGTACAGCTGCAACTTCCATCTTGATTTGCCTCTCTTTTTAAATCAAACGGTCTTCCTAGTAATGATACATTTCATAAATACTGGAAGTTTGCAACAATGACAGTCTTGAAGACGGCTATCATAATGTGGCCTAGTAAAAACACTACGTTTATTACAGAGCATTGACAAACATAAGTCTCCAACCACTAATTTTTACCCCTCAGGCAGTACTGAACATTTCAACCACTGGGATTTTTATTGCTAAGTTTTTCTATGTTTTAGAAGAATAAGAGATCTGAGCTAGGATGCTAGGTCAAGTCACAAGAACACTCAACATCTTATCAGTTAAACAAGTCTTCGATCAGCCATTGCTCAAAGATATAAGAGTTTCTTTAGTACTGTTTTTAGTAGCAGCAAAGATCTCTTCACACTCCACAGACTGAGCTGGAGTGTTTTATCTAAACATGACTTTAACTGCTGGAAACCCTACTTTATTTTCAAGAAGCCGAAGCAAGTTATAATCCGTGGCCCTTAAGCTCTTAGCTCTCATCTTTGTGTACCAGTTCTAAAGCTGGTTAAACACAAGGCGCTTCGCTCCCTCTTGTGGTGTTTGGATAGCACAGCACACGCACACAGCAATGCGCTTAGCCAATAAAATCTGATTACATCATAGATGTTTCTAGGACATGGCTATTCTAGGGCGATCCAGGTTTTATCCCCAGGGCCCAAATGCTTTCTGGTCTCACAGTTTGACTGGACCAGTTCTGCCACTGCCGCTTATAAAGTACACAAACATTAAAAAGAATAGAAACTAAGTAGCACCTTTGGAAATTGAACACTAGAAATGTGTGGATAAGTTAAAGTTTTGATAGGTGGTAACAGATTGTATCTACATAGTAAACTGATGATATGTGTCATAAACATCATATTGTTGTTTCTGAAATGATATGTTATATGTTAACTCCTAATCCTGAATTTCCATGAATGTGATCAGGGGGCATTTTAAAGGGTTTCTTAAAGGTAAACTGTACAGTGGACAATACTATACATGTCAAACCCTGATCAGTTCAAATTTGAACAAATGTCCCACTTAATTATACAAACTAGAGTTCTGAGTATACCAGCTTGTATCAGGTCTTCAGATTTGAATAGTTAATAGAGACTGTGTCAAATTGTGTAACTAAAATCCCTGCAGTGTAAATGGAATCACTTGTGATTGGTTGTTTCCTCAGGCCCTGGAGTGGATCCATGACACTGGGGAGTTTTACCTGTCCACACACACATCCACCGGCTCCAGCATTCACCACACACAGGAGCTGCTAAAAGAGCATGAAGACTTCCAGATCACAGCAAAGGTATGTGTGTATGTGTGTTTATGTTTAGTTCTCGATCTATTACTGTGTAAAATAAGGTGGGAAGGATAGAAACTGTACGTATGTGTGTTTTTGTACCTGTTGCTCTGCTTGTTGTGTTGTGTGTGTGTTTGCACAGTCCTGCGTTCTGCTGTGAGGCCCACTCCCAGGGCAGTGTATTGTCCTCTTTTGTCATTGGTGTGTCACTGTTATTGTGTTAGACAACAAGCTATTGTGTCCATCAAGCAACTGATTCTCTCTCTGTCTCTCTCTGTCTCTCTCTCTCTCTCTCTCTCTCTCTCTCTCTCTCTCTCTCTCTCTCTCTCTCTCTCTCTCTCTCTCTCTCCCCCCATCTGTCTCTGTCTCTCTTATCTACCTTTCCTCCATCGGCACTGCCTCTCTGTGACCACCTCTCCCCTCTCTCCATCCCCTCCCTAAATGTCTCTCTATTGACAGCAAACCAAAGAGCGGGTAAAGCTGTTGATCCAGCTGGCGGATGGGTTTTGTGACAAGGGCCACGCCCATGCCCTGGAGATAAAGAAATGGGTGTCCTCGGTGGACAAGCGCTACAGGGACTTCTCTCTCCGCATGGACAAATACCGAACCTGCCTGGAAACGGCGCTCGGCATTTCTTCCGACTCCAACAAGTCTGTGAGTGCACATTGTTGATAAAAATCAAAGAAGAATACAGATATAAGCTCTGTTCTTTCTTATATGTTTTGACAAACTCTATTCATATGCTTTATGCTAAAACCTTGGGTTGATACTGTATAATGAAAAACCATAGAGAGATATATGCTTTGATACAGTATATGTCTGGCACAGGTTACAGTAGTAAGGATATAAACCTTTCTAGTGTGAGATTAAAACTAAATCATGTTTAATGCGATGAATTTAATCTACTCAATACAAACTACCTCTGGCTTTAATTTTATTGTCGTTTCAAGTGTAGGAGCTTGCACCAGGTGGTCAGATGTAGATAGATATTGGAGACTGTCGGACCGTCTATCATTTTAATGAACTGGTGCTAAGAGAAGGCAAATACATCACACACTGGTGTGTTGACTAGTGAATGACCACCATGCACCTGTTATGTGCAACATAAAAGCCACTGTCTCCTTTTCAGAGTAAAGAGCTGCAACTGGACATCATCCCAGCCAGTGCTCCAGGGTTAGAGGTCAAGTTGAGGGATGCTGCCCACGAACTCAACGAGGAGAAGAGGAAGTCAGCACGAAGGAAAGAGTAAGCACAAACAGGCATTTTCCCTGGCACGCACTCTCCTGAACACCACCTGATGTTCAGCATCACAGGTTTCCTACACAGGCCTGGAAAAATGCCCAGATGAAAACTTCAGTAATTTCCTGCAAACATATGAAAACATATTATGTTGCAGTCCAATTTAACATTTTATATCCGCAGCCAGGCTTTCATTTCAAATGGTTAGGGTTAGTGATAATGTGGAGTTTAATGCCAGATTACCCAGAGAACATGAGCATGTCATAGTGAACACTGAAATCTTCAAATCCAATCAAGTGTGTAAACAGATGGAATTGATGGCGCATGTGAGAGGATGCAGAGCATGTGCCTTATGAGCATTTATCACAAAATGTTTCAGTGTTCTTGATGCTGTGTAGAATATCTGTGGGAATTAGTTTTAAATGGTTTATGAGGGAAATTCATACAGGAGGGAGCCCATGAACAGCCTGTAAATTATAGTATCACAAGCCATAAGTTAGCCATAAGGGGGCTATAATGCATCCACATACATCAACAGTGCTATATTTTTAATCCTAGAAGAGATGTTGTAGTAGAAGCGTTGATAATATATATAAGACCAGTTCCTGTTGTTTCAAAGAATGTAGAAACAGTAAAGCATAGTAGTCTTCACCACAGGTTTTTTTTATTCATATTTGGTCAACTATCTGACCGTGTTCATCAGTGTCTCCTCTCCAAATGTGCGTGTCATTTCAGATTTATAATGGCTGAGCTGATTCAAACCGAGAAAGCCTATGTCAGAGACCTACGGGAGTGTATGGATGTAAGCATTGTAGCAAACACATACACAGACACTCATTTACCTTTTTTTTTTTTACTATTTTTACACAATTAGGTGTTTCCTGACTTCTAGTGAATTACCCCTGCTGTTAAAAATGATTAATCGTAATATGTAATGTGATGATCAGACGCTCATACATCAGATGAGTTAGCACAGATATATTTCTAGGTTTTTAATTAATTATGTGCTGGGGTGTGTGTGTGTGTGTGTGTGTGTGTGTGTGGGTGTGTGCAGACGTACCTGTGGGAGATGACCAGCGGTGTGGAGGAGATTCCTCCTGGTATTGTCAACAAGGAACACATCATCTTTGGGAACATGCAGGACCTCTACGAGTTTCATCACAAGTCAGTAGAGCAGTGACCCGTGACATTCTCTATTCTTTACCATCAACGTTGATTGTTCCTCCTTTAAATCTTTCTGTCTCTGTACAGTATCTTCCTGAAGGAGCTGGAGAAGTATGAGCAGCTCCCAGAGGATGTCGGCCATTGTTTCGTGACTTGGGTAAGAGATAATGGGTAATGACTTTTATATTTCAGTTTGTATGTATCTGTTATTATACCTTTACCCCTCAACAAGTACACGTTTGTAATGTTGTTGTAATTTGTTCTGTTTTCATCAGTATTTTTTTCTATATGATTAGGTCGATATTAAGTTTAAATACCAAAACATATACGGTGCACTAGGCCTATAGAGTATTACACATTTTTCCTAAAGTTGAGACTCTTGGTATCTTGTGAGTAAAGTAACTGTTGTTGTTTCTCATGCTCAGGCTGATAAGTTCCAGATGTATGTGAACTACTGTAAGAACAAGCCCGACTCCACCCAGCTCATCCTGGAACATGCTGGACCCTACTTTGATGTAAGTAACTACCAGTACTGCTTGATGTATAATTTCTCCAGGGAGTAGAGATAGAGAATTTTCATGTGTTATAAAATATTCTCTCCTCAAAAGATTTTGGTCTGACATTGGCTGTTGGAAGTCTCTTTTGGAAAGTCTTTTTTATGTTTTATTTTGGGCTCTCAAGGTTTGTCTGAACAATACGTGAGTTAGAATAATTAAGACCTTAGCTTCTGTAAGACATGCGTCTGTTTCCCTTTTTGGTTTACAGGAAATCCAGCAAAGACATCGCCTTGCCAACTCCATCTCCTCTTACCTGATCAAACCAGTCCAGAGAATCACTAAATACCAGCTCCTTCTCAAGGTACAGCATGCCTTTAAATAAATGTAACAGGAAAGAAACAGGTCTAGCATCATTTACTTTTTGCAGGCAAAAAACTGCATACAGAAGGAACTTAACCCTTTAGCAAAATAATGAATGTGTTCTTTACCTCCTGATTTAAATGATTGTATGTCTCTGTTTGTGTGCTTCTGTTGTAGGAGTTGTTGACATGCTGTGAAGAGGGTAAAGGTGAGATCAAGGATGGTCTTGAAGTGATGCTCAGTGTCCCCAAGAAAGCCAATGATGCCATGCACCTCTCTATGCTGGATGGTGGATACACACACACACACACACACACACACACACACACCCCCTTACACACACGCCTCTGCTATTAATAGAACACCCATGTTTTATTTTTGACAAAACATCTGCTCACTGAGTGTGTTTGGAGTGCCTGATGTTTCCTATTCATTGAACTTTGACTTTGCTTTCATGACTGGAATCACGTCACTCACTTTTAATTTATTCAGCACAAATTACTCAGCTGTGACTCATCAACTATATTCAACTTGCCTCCATTTGCCACCCACGAACATGTTTGTTTATACTGTACACACATCCAAACACTCCTAAATTGCTCTTTTCCTCCTCTCCCTTCAGGGTTCGATGGGAACATTGACTCCCAAGGAGAGTTGATACTCCAGGAGTCCTTCCAGGTTTGGGATCCTAAAACTCTGATCCGGAAGGGTCGCGACCGACATCTCTTCCTCTTTGAGATGTCCCTGGTCTTCAGCAAAGAAGTCAAAGACTCCAACGGGCGCAGCAAGTACCTGTACAAGAGCAAGCTCTTTGTAAGTAATGTACTGTTTTATCAGACTATATTGTTTCTATTTTTTTTTTCTACCAATCATGACGGCTGAGAAGTCTGTTAAGATGTACTGTGAAATTTACTGGGGCCATCTATGAATGATGCTAGGAAGCTATGGATGCATCGCTCATAATGTTAAAAGCACAAACTAACACATGATGACACCAGAGTGCAGTTATCATATACCAGTCATTATAGTTGTACATTTCTGTGTATTGATTGCCTAACTCAAGATGCATCTTGTGTTGCTCGTGTTATCAGAATTGAGTCATATCAGGTTTGGTTTGATCAAATCAAAATGTTCAAATATAAATTCAAGCTAGACCCAACCTAAGACTGAGTACGGCTCAAAAGTGTAATCTTAAGACCCGGTGTGGTTCAGGTCTGATCCTTGGTTTTTGGGAGTTGGGTCAGCTGGAAGACCTCTATGACACACATTGCTTTTATTTTGGATACAAATTGTTGGCATATAATCTTTTCTTTATGTATCATGTGAATTTGCTGACATGTTATTCACCCCTTCAGACATCAGAGCTTGGAGTGACAGAGCACGTGGAAGGAGATCCTTGTAAGTTTGCCCTGTGGGTGGGCAGGACCCCGACCTCAGACAACAAGATCGTCCTCAAGGTATCAAGATGTTGTTTTTAATAGTGAAGATAAAGGGGCAATGTTTAGTCACAGCATTCATATTTACATTAGCAATGCTATTTTGAATGAACAGCTTTAAACTCTTTTAATCTGATATAAATTCTTGTAACACATCAATTCTTATGTGTGAAAGTTGACTCCATGTCTGTAGTCCACCCCCACTAAATCCTACATAGTTCTCTCTGTTCAGCCAAGAAAGTTCATTCCCTGTAGGGGGTTAGAGTGTTACTTTCTGCTACTTATTCACTCATCACACGGAAACATTAGCATAGCAGTTGATAGGTCATAATCCAAACTCGCAAGCAACTTGGTAGTTCTCAGGCAGTGAGTCAGAAGCAATGTTTTATGCAGGGTGTATGTGTAGATATGTGTTTGTTTTTGAGACAAAGTGGATCCCAGTGTATGTGTTACGATGTGTGAATGTGTGCTGTACAGCTATCTGTCTTATTACATAACTTCTGATGACCATCCTAATCTGTTTTCTTATATAAGCCGGTTGCTAAGTGAAGGAGGAAGAGAAGACACAGACGAGGGTAGTCATATTCAAAATACAGTGCCGCATTGGCTCAGTGACGTAAATAAACACGGGGCTGACAATAAATGTCTATAATCTCTCTGTGGAGCCCTAAGTGGAGTTTAGGAGACGCTGTTGTCGTCATTTCACATTGTGTCTGAATATGGACGTATGACTCAAGTACAAGATTGCAGGGATCAAAGCACTCATGTGGGATCAGACAGAACTATATAATTGCTAAATTAAACCTGATAACTTATGGGTCAGCAATTCATTCATTCAGGCAAAGTGAACAAGGCAACTGCTTTTACTTTTCTGTTTTCACATCTCTTGTTGCTGATTTAATGTTCTGTCTGTCTGTATGTTTGTGAAAAAGCAGAAAAAAAACACCTGGTTACACTGCGGACATAACAGCTATACATACTGGAACCTGTAAATCTAATCTTTATCCCACTCAATCATGTGTTGTGTCCCAGGCTTCAAGTATTGAGAACAAGCAGGACTGGATCAAACACATTCGGGAGGTCATCCAGGAGCGAACTGTCCACCTGCGTGGAGCTCTGAAGGAGCCCATCCACATCCCTAAAGCCACCACAACTAAACATAAAGGCAGACGGTAATCATAAAAATTCATCATAAAAATTATATTACAGTAAATTAATTTTGTATTTGCAACAAATATTTGAAAATAAATGCAGTAGTAATTTTTAAAAAACATTTCAATCAGTTTTCCTATAATAAACATTTAAACTGCAGCCGGGCACAGCTTGAATCAACCATTGCAACCATAGTGGAGAAAAACAACAGTGACACTAAAGCGCAAAAAAACATCTCAGAATCCAGGCTGTTACAGTATATCAACCCAATCATCAGTATTTCCAGTAATTGATCCATAAAATGTATTATTATAATTTATACGTTATTACTATTAGTAATAATTGTAATGATGGATTGACTATAACAATAATGTCTGCCTGCAGGGACGGAGAGGAGCTGGACAGCCAGGGAGACGCCAGCAGCCAGCCGGATACCATCTCCATCGCCTCACGCACATCCCAGAACACACTGGACAGTGATAAGGTAGGAACACACACACACACATACACACATACACACACACACAATCTCAAGGCATCCCCAAAATGTATTAGGCAGCACTTTAGTGATCCACAAAGTAGACAATTTTTCTGTTTTATTTTATTTTTTAACTTCCCTTCACATGTATTATGTACTATTCAGTTCATTCAGGTATTATGTAGCTACTCTGTTATTGGTCCAGATCCATGTGCCATCACACAGTGACATGATCGACAGAAGCTGCAAACTGGTTAGATGCAGGCAACTCTCCTCAAGTTGTTTCCTGTGAAAGTGTTTGATTGTGTTAGGAGGAAGAAACAGTCCATCTGACAGAGCTTTAAAACAGTGTGTGTGTGTGTGTGTGTGTGTGTGTGTGTGTGTGTGTGTGTGTGTGGACTGGGAACAGGGACAGTCGGCCGTGGTTATATCTGGTAATAGCACAACAGAAGGCCTGTCCTCCTACGCTCAGTATGAGCAACTGTAAAGCTAACACACACACATAGACAGCAGCACACATGGATAAAAAATCTTTCCATACTTTTATGTCATACTAATTATAAAATATAGCAGTGGATGAAGTCGTTATTTTCACACTTGAATTGGACTTCCCCCAGCTCGGCCTCATACACTTGTGCTTTAATCAGGAAAATAAGAAAATTTGCTTAGCGTGTTCACTGTTGTTTTTTCTGCTGTCAACACAAAGCTCAGCGCATGAAACCAAACTGTAAAGGTGAGGAGGTGAGCAGTGTGTATGTGTGCGTCCACTTGTGTCAAAACTATCACAGACACTAATTAATTAGTCCTTGTTCCCTTAGTTAAGGACATACTCACACGCATAAACATACAAAACACACAGTAACACGTGCAAATATAAATTGTGCTTCTCAATCTCACTTTTTGAATGCTTCTCGCCAGCTCTCTCTCTGCGAGGACTCTCTGTGAGACCTCTCATTCAAGAGGCAGTGACAGTGGTGTGTTTGTGTTAGTGTGCGTGTGTGTGTGTACCCATGTTTCTGTGTGTCTCTGCTTTAGTGACTGACTTGTGTGTCAGCAGCTTCAGCCTCCCACGCTCTCTTCACAGAGGATGCTCGTCTGTATGCCAGACAGGAGAGCACACTTTTAAGTCCTCACAGCTATCGATCTCACACTTTGCTTAAAACATAGAAATATTCAGGGCGATCGCTGTGTTTTTTTCCTCTAATTTTCTGGTGCATTTTTTTTGTTGATAAATGGACATTAGGGAGCTAAATTGTGGCAACTCTTGTTTAAAGACAAGGATGGATTAACTGCTCTGCTCGGGGGAAGAGACACACAACAGGGAATCATTTAACCTTCAATAGTCTGATTGTAAGCACCCACAGAGGAGCGCTGTTGACGGCAGCAACTTTTCTTCTGGCCTTTGGATGCTCTAATGGATCAGGACTGTAATTATCTGAGGATGTTTTTCCCAGCGGAAATATTCCTATTTTCCAGACAACTTATGCTTACCCAGTGAGCATCTTCGCATTGTGATTCAAGACAATTTTAGTGGATTGCTGTAGAAATCAGTCTGCTGTAGAGTTTTCTAGCTCTTTGGGACTTTCTCTCACAATGAGGGAGTGCGGAACAATGGAGAGGCTGGAGGACAGGAGCGCACATCCCGTTTCTCAGCTCCTAAGCTCTCTGGCTTTACCACACTACCAAAGGGTATGTTGCAAATTATGTGCTTTGCTGTATTTGAAAAAAAGCACTATTGTGACATTTACACAGCGAACATCTTTGAAACAATTCATGCAATCTATTTCTGTAGTAAAGGACACAAGGAACATGCAACACTGTATGTACATTTCAACATTATGAATAAGGAGCACATGTCCAGGTTAAGCAGCAGTTAACCTTTGACAGCATGAGATGTGTGAATGATTTTAGTCTGCTGGGAATGTGGCTACAGTATTATTAACTCTATGACTAATCGTATAACTTGTGTATAAGATGACTGAAATTATTCAATGTTTTATGGTTCAATATTATTTAATATAAACATATTACTTTTTCTTAGGAAATTTGCCTTATAATAAAAACACAAGCTCAGAAGTTGCTAAGTGCTGATGATTAGTAAAAACTTAAGGACTTGAAAACATAAAGCAAGCTAATTAATTTGCATTTATTGTGTTCAATAAAGCCAATTAATGTTAACTACGTCCCAGACAAACAGAAATTGTTTGCTTTTGTATTTCATATTTGTACAATAACGGAATTTGTGCAACCTCTGGTGTACTGTTACTGTACATCTTTCACCTGCGAGCACAGAGCACGCATCGAAGCGTTAATAGCAGCTGCATTTTCAGTCACGGGCTGAATGGAGATACCTGTGACAATAACCAGTGAGCAAAATGACTGATTCCACCTTGTTCCACCTCTATCTAATATTGCTTTTCTTTTCATAGACACTCAGATGATCAGAGTCAGATCGTCAGAGTGACGTTTTGTTCAGTTGTGCTACAATGAGTCACCAATCATCAGTGCATGTACACTTTTGCTTTACAGTGCTGCTGGAATACCTGTGCTGTTAGCGAAGGATGTTGAGAGGGAATATTTGCTTTTTGTTCTGAGAGCCCATTAATTCCATATATACATGTGTATATATATATAGTCCACATAGTAATGATTTTGGCATCAGCTTATAGCACCAGGTACTAATAACATTTACAATCTATAGTGGAGCTGAGAAAGATACAACACTGGATTGTACTGTGCGCTGGATGAGAACAGTAGCTATTGTAAGGCACTCTTTCATTTTGTGTTTCAGTCCTAAATATGATTACACACTGGCTCCAGATATACGAATGACTGCAGGCAGTCCTCTGGGAAAAATCAATATTTTCCAAGAGGATTCTCATTCCTCCTTCAATTTAGCAGTTTATCACTATACACATGCATACTGTGTTTAGTTTTGCATTATTTTGTTTTATGACTTGACCTGACATAATTTATGGTCAGTGTGTCCCGTGGAGACTGTATTCATGCTTTATGCAAACATGTGAACAGTGGAAATAAAATGAACAAATATCAGCATTTGTTTACAGATAAACATCAATAGGTTTTCACAGACTTCACCTCTGCCCTCATTCCATTTCAGCTGTCCGGTGGCTGTGAGTTGACAGTGGTGATCCATGACTTTGTGGCCAGTAATGGAAGCAGCAGTGGGGAGCTGACAGTGCGCCGAGGCCAGACTGTGGAGGTTCTGGAGCGACTCCACGACAAGCCGGACTGGTGCCTGGTGCGGACCACAGACCGCTCTCCGGCCCAGGAGGGCATCGTACCCTGCTCCATGCTCTGTATCGCTCACTCCAGGTCTTCCATGGAGATGGAGGGGCTCTTCAACCACAAAGGTAGGAGGATGTTTCCTTGGATTTTCACACCCACACTGGCCTGGTGGAGTGGAAGTTCTCATATTGAGGCACATCTGGGCACTTGGATGTCGTTTTTGTTTTGAAACTGTAAGGGTGGCCTGCAGAATCTTTTTATCTCACCTGACAGCTGCTTGTCACATCCAAGCACATGGACACTTGAAACATTCGGGAACAGCTTCTGGGGAAGCACGTACTGTACATGTATTTCTAGGTGTTGCTATGCAACTGTGGAAAGCCCGCTTGAAGCACAACTCTCTTTTAATTATCTTAAAATAATTTCAACCTTTGGATTCCCCACACAATTAACATCCACAGATCTTATTCCTGTCAGAAACCCTTGTTTTGTCTCCCTCGAAGATATGATGTCAGAACCTGCATCCGTTCCCAAAGGGTCTTATTAAGACGAGTCAGTAACATGGTTCCCAAGGTTTTTCTCCACAGTCTGTGTGTGTGTTAACATCACACCAGCTCTGGTTACAGTAACAGAAATATTGTTGAATCATGTCCTGCCAGAAAATTTACTTCACCATCACCACACAGCAGATTGGTGTTAGAAATGTGGGAATTTTTCTGCATACATGGACACACACATTATGCATTCACTAGTCGGATATATAGATTTGAATATATCAGACTAGTGAATAGAATAGGATACAACTTGGGGCACAAATGTGGCCACCCTGTTTACATTTCATAACATACATATGTTGGTTCATGACAACATGAATTACATGACATGTAAGATTCAATTTACATTATCCCCCAAGTTTAATATTAATAAAGGGCTGTAGCCTACTAGTTCATAGTAAACAATATAAAATATTTATCTTGGCCATGCTGGCTGTTTCTTAGTAACTCCATCCCATCCTTTAAAACTCCCATCCTTAAAAGTCAACCTGGGGCTAAAATGAAATCGCCACCTTGGAATTATAAGGTTTCATCTGCGTTCTGAGTGATTTTGAGATATTGAGCTTTAAAGTTTTTGAGTTCCCAATAGCGATTGGGATAGAACCTTTTTGTTTTCTAAATAAAAAGTCCAAAAATGCATACAACTTAAAAAAAACACCTCACATAATGTTAATATGTTGTCACAGAATAAGAATATGTGAATAACTCAATTTTGACAAAAATGTCAGATAGAACCTTATAATTCCAAGGTGACGAAATATTACCTCAGCATGTATTTGGTTCAAGGTCTCTGACAAAGGCCTAGCAGCTGGCTCAGGTGGCCGCTAGATATTCTTGTAGTGGTGATGGTTTCTTTATCCAGTAGTCTTGCTGCAATCCAGCTCCATATTCTTGTGAACTGTTGTTTGATCTGCTGCTGTGATGGTTCCTGGTTCCTTCATTGTTTTGCGCTCTAAGCATCAGTTCATGGTATGATGCAATGCAATCTGCTGTCTTACTATTACTGACATCTCACTGAGCCTAGGCAGTCAGGGCTGATTGTAGCCTTTTTATGATACTAAATATATTACCTCAGCTCAAATGCTATATAGATTGATAAATAGATACTGTGTGCACTATATTTGCTTATACTATACATATATACTGTATATATTATATATATATATTTTTCCTGTGACCAAAAACACGAAACAAAGAATAAATGTAGCTAAAAGAAGGAAGTGAGACCTGACCCTCATTTGACACTTGGTTCGTTGGAGTTATGAGCTGCTGTCATCATGTCTTGACAGAAGTTTCTGCTTGTGCCTTTCCCTCTTTAATCTGGAAGAGTGGGTGAGAGCTGTACTGCTTGTTTCTATGGTAATATAGCATACAAATATTTTGCTGGCAGCCTCTTCGTAGTCAGAATGAAAAAGGTCTGCACTTGTATTTAAAATTATAGGGCGCTTGGACTGTACACAGGAACTCACAACTTTGGAATTAGCTGAATGATTTACTAGCAGAGCGCAGGAAGACGGGTAGAATTTCCCAGCTGCTGATTTTACGCTTTTAACTGCAGCTTCACTGTTTCTCATCTCTGTTTGTCTTACAGAGGCTTTTGTTTTCATCTGTCTTTCCTTGGTCTCTTGGCTGCGCCTAACCAGCCCTCACTGTTTGTATCTGTGTGTTTGTGTGGCCAGAGGGAGTGATGAAAAGGAGCTTCTCACTGCAGGGGGTTGCTGTGGTCGAAAAAGGTTGCTGCTGAGGAGGAGGAGGAAGACAAGGATGACAAAAAACGTCTTTGCTACATTGTCAGCCTTTTGAGTTTACTGACCATCCACGTAGGCCACTTTATACAGAGTTATGGAAGGGTGTCGGTTTAGGGGATTAGTGTTCTCGGGGAAATCTCCCCTTTTCCTGCTGTGTCTCACAACCAGGAATAATTGACTGTTGGGGGCCAATGTCTGTGTCTGGAATAACAGAATAGAAGCAAATGGTTCACATGCAGTAGGATTAGCCTGCAAAGTGCATAGCTGGCAGCTGGTTGTCTGCTGTGATTATAGGATGTTTTAGTGTGAAATAACAGTAGTTCTATAGTATCAATAGTATGTGTTCTGTATGTGATTTCTAAATGTTTAATGAAGTCCTGTGTTGTTCAACTAGCTGCTGAAACCTGTGCAAAGCTACACATTCCTGTTAAATTGAGTTTAGAGTTCATCTACATACTAATCACATTTCAGTTTGATTTCTGGAATCCCCGTTTACCAAAACATGCAGGTTGACTCTCAGCACCTCGCAGAATGAAATAAATACAAAGGTAAACACTTCACGACAGTGCTATTGATAAAAGTAAGTGCAGGTGGTGTATGTACAAGTGTGTGCATGTCCTTACAGGAACGAGTGTGTTTAGAGCCCAGGGAGACACACACACACACTCACAGTTAAACAAGGAGATCTTTGTGCACATAGCCTGCATAGCTACTCTAGACTGCACAGTGTGTCCGATGAAGTGATGATGTAGGGAAACGGAGTTAAGTGTTGAATATATATAGCAGTAGTTACAAAACTCAAATCCTTGGAAACCCCCAATGGCGATTCTGAATTCTAGAAAAACAATCTTAAGTTTGAAACCAACCACTGAATATGACACAGATTTGTTCACTGAGCATTTTGCTGTTCACTTCTAGGATTTCATAACCAAGTCTATATTTGTTCCAAGCGTACTGCACAACTTGTATGCATCCTAATGCCTGTAAAATATGCACCCGCCCACACAAACTGAGTGGGTGCTTCTACAAAGGGTAATACGGTAGATGTGCTGCATGCTTACAGACATCCCCTTGGAATAGGAGAGGCACAGTGGAGGCTTGCCCAATATCCTCACAACAGCCCACTCATGAGGGAGGGAGGGAAGGAGATATAAAGAGAAAGAGAGAAAACATCCTTCTCTCTAATGCAGCATTTGACTTTTTCTTTTTCCTCGCACTGGACTTCACACTTTCTCCCCCTGGAATTTCAGCAACGCAGTTACTGCAGAATTATTTTTACTTTTAACAAAGTCATTTCAAGAACAATTTTAGGTTTTGCATAGGAATAGAAAGTCAGTTGCCATACCTGTGAAGATGCTGTGAGCGAATATTTAAATTCAGAATTCCAGAGGCTTGATATTTGACCAACATGGCCCGTGGAATCGAATCCTTAGTGTCTCTAAACCCATTTTGCTCTATGGATTCAGCCCAGGGAGGACACTCTGACAACTGCAAGTTCTGGCTGCTGGACCTGGGTAGGTGCCTCAATCATGTGTAACACATGAGAAACAATATAATGTGTAGGACACAAGTAATTCTCTTGCTCTTCTGCGTCTGTAAATATACAATATTTCAGTGTCAGGGTAGGTTTTGCTTGATTAAATACTTGTTCTGTTTTTGGATTCTCCACCAGAGTTTGATATGGAGGTTGTAATGTGTCTATAAAATGCTGTATTTGTTTGTTATGTGGAGATAAAATTGCAGTTTTTGCTTTTTCAATATTATACAGCAGAAGAAGACTGGAAAGAGAAATTACATAATTGATGAGTATAGTAGTTTGGTATTATTGTTTGTCCATCTTATCATTTTTAAGATGTAAAGAAAATATGGTGATAAAATCTGAGTTAGGCTATGCTTGAGATATGTGGAATATTTTTTGCTCTCAAAGCATGCAGGGTCAAACAGTTGGTTTAAAAATACAACAGTTCCAAGTGTGATAATGACACTATTATTGTGTGAGAAACAACTACAGTTTTGTCTCTTTTTTTTGACAGCTTGTACTTGTTTGTTGTAGATTCTACCTCAGCTATTTTAAAATGGGTTTAATGCAGAGGGCATTCACTAATCAAGTGTGGATTATGTTGTAGCATTATGGCAGTGAAATTTGATGAATGCATCGTTATGTGATGAGATATTAAATCTACTGAAATCACACTGACAAGATTATGTCTTTGTGCCTATCTGTATGCCAGGTCAGGCGGGTGCTGCACAGATGGGCAGAGGTTATTGTAGACCCAAAGGAGAGAAGAAAATAATGAGGTCATCCAGAATAGAACAGGAAAATGAGGAGCTTCTCACAATCCTTTTTCTGTTCAATGTTTTCACAGTTGTCGGCCATTTACAGTCTAATAAAGCCTTAAAAACACTAAAATATCAGACTAGTTTTGCCAGAATGTGTAGCGGGTGGTCACTAAACTCTCCCGTATCTCCCATCCCAACTCCACACCCTTCCTAACTATGGCTGTTGGTGGCAAGCCCTCTCCAGCATTGTCCACATTTTTACAGATCAGCTAGCCAAACCCCCTGGAGCTTTCCCACACGCTGCACCCCCGCCCCTAAAAGCTTTTCTCCAACCCCACCGAATGATGTTTGTGTGTGTGTCTGTGTGTTTGTATTGATTCTCCTGGGGAAGATAAGACCACACGAAAGATGCTCCCCTGGTGACACCTCTGGAATCCCAGGCATGCTTCTGTGGAGCGGCGCAGACTTTTGGGATCACTCCAGTTGTACAACAGCCCCTCCCCTGTCTCCTATTCTGAGACACAGGCACACACACAAAGTTGTAAATCTAGCATGTTCTTTGCAGTGCCATGAATGAGCAGTGACTGAATTATGATAGTGTGTTGGTAGCTCACAGATAAATTAGCAAACATCTGAAGATGGTGGGTCTCTTCTCAGGAATATCATCCCACAGAGTTAAACTGGGATGATGCTATTATTTGGAGGTTGAATAAAAATCTAAATTTGCCTTTGCATGTTCAGTATTAATACTAACTTTTAAGCAGATGGTGGAGGCAGGTGCTAGATATTTTGAAGTTTGAAAGTCTGTACATGCAGTATATATTGTTGTACATGCATACATGTGCATTTACTATATGTACACACATGCAGTTTGTATAATGCTACATGAAGATATACAATTGTCCGTGGGGGGGGTGTTGTCATTTTAAGTCGACACTGATGTGTAGCCATGCCAACATAGCCGGGGTTTTAAGAGTAGAGCGAAGCGAAGTACAAACAAACTACGATGTCAGGCAATATTGAGAAGACATGCTGTCTATGTAAAATAAAGCTTGACTACAGCGTTAGTCCCACCCTTGGCGCTGATTAGCTAATCATTAATCCCCCTGTGATGCTCATTGGATTGTCACTTTTTCAACTGAGAAACCGCTGTTTCATGTCATGATGCCATTCAAAGGATGGAGTCAAAGGTCTGGACAGGCAAGAACAAGTGTCTTTGGTGCAAAATTGCTCCAGAGATAGAGACGCCAGTTTATTAATTGAGTCAGGATAATACATTGTCCTTATTGGGTTTTGCTACATTACGTTTAGTCTCTTGCAGCTTCGGGGAAATGGCCAGCTATTTAATTTTTTTGTATGCAGTGTCAGCCTAGTATGACAATATAAGCTTACCAGATGGGAGGGATGGGACCACATGTTTTGGGCCCAGGAATGAGAATGCTACTTGTGAAATAGCTCACAATTTTATGACTGTAAACTGTTGGAAATACAGTAGTTTGTGTATCCATAGCTTATTTCCGTGGCTCAAATGTAATTCTCAATAAAACAATGATAATTATGTGTGGAGGACAAACTCTCAGCTAGAGTCACCCCTGCAAATAAACTGTGTCCCCAATTTTTGTTTCCCAGGAGTGAAAACCTGACCAGCTGTTCCTGAGGTGTCTCCACAATGAAAGACACCATGCAGGGCAAAGGGCAAAGGTCATGCCCTCTGTGTGTGTATGTGTGTCTCTAGGGTTATTTTCTACTGAGGAGGAATGTCTCAGGGCTGCTGACCCCATGTTTCAACCATTTACACTCCTGTTAGCATGACCTCTTCTGAGCATGTGGATAGCACCAGATGCTTATCTACCTGTCAGTGTGAACGTTTTAGTCATGACACATAAAGGACAGGAGGTAGATTTATATGCTTTTTTTAATGGTTTTTAGCCAAAAGGTCCACATTATCCATGGTTCCATTATTACTGAAGCTACACGTTTTATATTTAAGCCCGTGTATTAACATTTCCAGATACATAGATACATCACTAGTGAAGCTTATCCTCTGCTAATACAAAAATCATGGAATTCTAATTTTAATATTTGCAACTTATTGAAGCAGTATTGAGAGACCACAAAGGTAATCATCTCAGTTTAAAATTTTGTGAGTATTTGAATGACATTCAAAGGGATAAAAGTAATTGTTTCTCATCCAATTGTAAAATATTTGTCTGCTTAACTTGTCCCGCAGCCTCTGATGTAATAGCTGAGATGTACTTGCTAATGGCAAGGTTATATGTTAGGTTGTGACCCCAGCATGTCTCTGTTTGCTCCACATGAGAAGTTCTGAGTCTGGTGTCTGGCTCCCTGTTTCGTTCTTTAAAAGCACAAGTGTTACATTATATACACAAGTAGGTGTGTGCTGTGAGTCGGCAGTGAAAATATCAGAAAGGGGCCTGGTTTACATTAGAAAACAGTTACACTTACAGTTATTTACCCAAAGTATTCAGGACTTTAAAACCCTAATAATTCAAAGCCCTAGCAAGCACGTGTACTTTTTGCTTTTAGTATGAATAATGGATGATATACAGAACTCATAAAGGAAGGTTTTAATAGATCTTGGAGACAAACAATAGTAAATGCTAAGGTATTCAGTGTCATCAGAGTTACAGCCTTAAATAGGCTCTATGATTGTACCCATGACTAAAACATTCCAGAGCAGTATCGTAACGAACAGTTGTGACTCTGGTTTTCATTTGGTACTGCAGCGGGGAGATGGTGGAGGCAGGTAAATCACACAGCTTCCCTAAAATCTATACTAAACTGTGAGGTTGCATGTAAAGATTTGTGCCAACAAAAGTGATTATCTTCCATCAAATTTCCCTCAAGAAAGACAGACAACCCCTCCGCACCTCCTGTCTTTTTCAAATATGCCCTTTGGGTAGAATTTATAGATCTCCAGGGCAGTTCAAACTTCCCATTCCCTGGGAGATGGAACTAACCCTTTCTTTCTGGTAAAAAAAAAATAACTTGCAGGATGAAAACAGAATAAAAGCATGTGTCCTCGCCTGCTCTGCCTTGACATGTTCACGTTATTGTTTGCCTGACTCATGGCTAAGAACATCTTCCACGAGGCAGCTTCAGTATTAGAGATCATGACTATTATCGCTCAAGTTATGCTGAAGATAACTCCAAATGACCTGGGCTTTCTCAGAGTGAGAGGAGTCTCAGATACGATGGCTTTAGAGTCTTAATGGTGCCTGATGTGGGAGATGATTGTAATTCTGGGAACCGTGCTTTTTTCTTCCCTCGCATGCGATGTGAGAACACATGCTTTGTATCAGCAGAATGCAGTAAAAATGAGTCTCCCAGAGGCTGAATGACTGACACGCATGTTCAGATGCGGATGCTTTTATTCAGGCTGTGTGAAAGCGCACAATGAGGGAGAGCAGCATTTCCACACCTGCCATTCATAAGAGCTGCTTGGTCACATGGTTTACTCTTTAGCAGCTGCATCGTTTTAACCATTTTAATAGCTAAATGATGGAAGCCTGAATCTCTCGAACCTTTTACTCTTTAGTCAAGCTGCTGCACAGTATCCTAAATTATAGATAATTTAGTCTGGTATTCAGACTTAAGTTAATATATTTCTCAAAAACATTAAAACATTTAATTGTTTTCTTTTCTACATTTAGCTTTGATGCTCAACAACTCCCTGTGTGATGCAATAGGAGGAGAGTGTCGTCCTTGAGTCAACTCCAGCCCCCATAGAGAGTCAGGCCCTCTCTGGGAGTCCGTCTAATCTGCACAATGAGAACATCATCTCCTGAGATCTTCCTATACCAAGAAATGCTTTTCTGATTTAGCTTAGCTACAGCTCTGATTAGCTTTGATAGAAAACATCAGTTTAGGAGGATATTCAGATGCTTTGATGAGAACTCTGTATCCCAGGAATGTAACCCAGTAGGGTATTTCGATAGCTAGTAAGAGGCACTCGCCTCATCCTTGCGTGATTGCCCAAGTCCTTTGTCATAGGGAGTTTTTTACCTCACTCTCTTGTATTGACTGCAGAGTAAGGGATACTCTTAAATCATGCTGTTACCTTTTGTTTAACTGTTACAAGTCTTACAGGAGGTGAAAGGTCTTGGCCAGGGAATGCTGTGTGGTGTCAGAGTTGGGGTCATGTTGCACAGTGTGTGCATCCCAAGACTCCTCGGTCAGATTGCTTGTTGAGCCAGTCGAGAGGTTTTGTTTCTTCATTCAGTAGCATGCAGCAGTATTTTTGAAGACGGTAAAGAAAACATGGAGGAGAAAAAGGGGGCTTAGGCTAAAGATGGGAAGGAGAACAGGAGTGAATGAGCAGACCGATGAGACAGACAGGTGGATGTATGTTTGAAGTATTCAGACAAAGCCTCAAGCATCCCTTTATCCTGTGTTATTTTCTCATCGCTCCATTACTAGTCGAAGAAGAGCATTCCTCCTACAGATTCCCCAAGGAGCAGCCATCTCTGTGAGGAGGAGGCCAGCCTGCCAACTGCACATAACACATACAAATCGTGTACAAACAAACAAATGCTCACACATTTCTTGATCATATACCACATCTTTCCTGTATGTTCTCTTACTACTGCAAACTCACATATGCATACATGGTGACTATAATGTTGTTTATGCTTGTTACACTTAAAAAACTTGTAGCATACTGTAACTACTGATTGAGTATCTAGTTTAATATATAAATAGAGTTTCAATGCAGGGGGAAGATAAATGGAACCTGACAAATCCAAATTGCAACATATATGACCAAATGAGGCATATTGAGTATAGTATATTAATAATTGAAGAGTTTAATTTAAAATGGCATATTGCACACTTCTCTGTTGAATAGACTTCAAAATAAAGGATTGTTTCGCTACTCTTTTTGCAGGTGTTTGTGATGTAAACAAACAACATTAAACAACAGACAACATTAATCACATGGGTTAGTTGTTGTCTAGTGTTCGTCCCTAAATTAAAAGGCCTGTCAATCAATGTGAGACTAATAGCAAGTTCCAATCTTGTGTTTAGATTTTTGGTGAGAAAACCCTTTTGTCTACATCTGCATCACGGATTGTGCCTCTATACTTGTGTTCATATTATTATCAACCTCCTCTTTCTTTTCTCCCCCTCACCTTTAGACACCCTGTCTGTGTCCAGTAACGACGCCCTACAACCAGGCTCCAGTCAAACCCTGGGACCTCACAGCTCACCAGGCCCCAAACGTCCTGGGAACACCTTAAGGAAGTGGCTGACCAGCCCTGTACGGCGGCTCAGCTCTGGCAAAGCTGATGGCCACGTCAAGAAGCTCGCCCACAAGCACAAGAAGAACCGCGATGCCACAAGAAAGAACATGGACACAATGGCCGGCTCTCAGAAGGACTCTGACGACAGTGCCGCCACACCACAGGACGAGACACTGGAGGAGGTAAGAACAGATAAAGCAGTGGTTGACTGACCCTGTTAGAACATTCAAAGACACAGTTTTGCGTCTGACTTACCAGCTGACCATCATGGTTCCTCTTCTCTCTCTTTCCAGCGTATGCGTAATGAAGGGCTGAGCAGTGGTACCCTGTCCAAGTCTTCCTCATCAGGCATGCAGAGCTGCGGCGAGGAGGAAGGAGAGGAGGGGGCCGACACTGTCCCTCTACCTCCCCCTATGGCCATTCAGCAACACAGCCTGCTGCAGCCTGACTCCCAAGACGACAAGGTGGGTCACACAGGGCAACCTAAACGCATGTATACACATACTCTATATAACTGTACATGGCCACAGACAATGGTAGGCAGAAAACACAATGCACAGTACCACCCAAGATAAATAAGGGTTGCGTTTTGCACTTAAGCTTAACCACAAAAAATAGATTTATGTGTTTTTGTACTTTATTTTAAATGGGCCAAACATGCTTTTGCTTCATCAGCAATATGGTGGCACACAAATACAGATATCATGTGCATTAACTGAGGGGAAGGTTGAAAAGTTTAAACCTGGATTTGTAAATCTAAAGAAAAAATACTCTACATATATTGCTAATTTCTTAAATATTTTATCCACATTAATCCTAATTCAAGCAGCCAGATTGTAGTGTTTGGCTCCTTATAGAGGTGTATAAATATCACTTTACATCCACACAAGGCTTTTACTTTGGCACTAATAACTTTTCCTTTTTTTCTCTTATTTTCTTGATGGCTGCATGTTCTTTCCTTCAGCATTACGTTGATTTCTGTTCTGCTTCTCTTCTTTCCCAGTTTCCCTATCTCTCCATGTAAAACCACTTCATCATCTCCACTTTGGATCCTTCTTTATTTCACTTTTTTCTTGCCTGTTTGTTTTCTGTCTTTCACCAACTAAATGTCATTCCCTTGGATTGTAATCGTTCCATTCACATGTTGCAGCAGTGGCGAGGTGTTTGTGGGACTAAATGGTGAATTTCCATTAAGTCTGGTTTTGAACAGGGGATCCATTTAAAACTGTGCCTGCCACTGTACCTCAGACTGGGCTCTGTTGCAGAGGCAAACTTTCTCTCCAATGGAGTATTAAGCTGTTAACACTGTTTGCTGTACATAAGTGGTTTGACCAATCATGGTGCTCATGCTTGAAGAGCAGACCAATCCCAGAGCTTGCCCTTGACCTAAACCCACCCCATAACCCCTGTTTCCCCGAGACCAGCCTGTGATTGGCTCCGACTTGGCCCCCAATTAACCCTTTTATTAGGGAGATCACACCCACCAAGTCCTTATTTGGACATGTGGCGTATCGGGGTCCAAACTCAACAATGGTGAGCCTGACACAGTAGTAGCCACTAAGAATGTATGACTCCTGTACGCATGCAGCACTGCCACGTTTTACATTTGTCATGTTTTGCACCGTAACCGTTAACTTTCTCACTGTCTTTCTTCCATTATCTCTCTTTTTCAGTCTGCATCACGGCTGTCCGCTCGTCCCAACAGTTCAGAGACACCCAGTGCTGCTGAACTGGTCAGTGCCATCGAAGAGCTGGTGAAGAGCAAAATGGTGAGATATAAACATAAAGAAAACTCACAAGTACACGCAAATGTGGCACATTTATACACAGAACAGTTCTGATAGATTTATGTGCAAGCACACACACACGCACTTTTTTTTCTGGTGTTGTTGACAGAGAATGGCATCATGGCCTACTAGTCATCTGTCAGGACTGTGACTCACTATGCCAGCTGTCCACTGTTCCAACAAATGGGTTATTGCACTCTGGCCAATATCCCAAACACACACATGCCCACTGGCCTGCATACAGTACAGACACATACCAAAGTAAAGATAATACAGTTTCCTCTGGGGTCCTACAGCTTTATTTTGATCCCTGTTAAATACATGAAACATGCTGTCGAAAAGATAAGATCACATAGTATAAATACTCTTTCAGCCTCTGTTTTTGCAGTTCTGTGACAGTTGTGTCTTTCTACCTCTTCCTTCCTCTGTTTTTCCCCCTTTGCACTCCTTCTCCCTCTCTTGCTTTCCTCCTCTCCTTGCCTCTGCCCTCCTCTTTCCTCAGTCGCTAGAGGATCGCCCCAGTTCTCTATCAGTAGAGCAGGGCGACAGCAGCTCTCCCTCCTTCAACCCCTCCGACAACTCCCTCCTCTCCTCATCCTCACCCATCGATGAGATGGAAGAGCGCAAGTCTGCCTTCCTCAAGAGAAGACAGTGAGTTATAAACCCATGTCGTGTTAGTGTTTTCATAAACAAAAGCTGCTTGAGTTCAATCATTTAATCACGTTTGTCTTCATTTGTGTGCTTATATGGAACATTTCTGATGTTCATCCACAGCTGAGTGCATTACATTTGTATTACATGGTGACAATTTCTGTTTTGTGTCTCTCAGTTATGTGCTTCTGGAGCTGGTAGAGACTGAGAGAGACTATGTCCGAGATCTGGGATCAGTGGTGGAGGTAAAAAAAAAAAAATTTATGTTAAGATATTAAAGTAACTTAACATAAACTTTTAGAGATTGTTTTTTGGTCAGCGTTTGCTGCGTGTTTTGCAAATGAGTCGACTTTCCTCCCCTCAGGGCTACATGAGCAGGATGAAAGAGGAAGGAGTCCCAGATGACATGAGAGGAAAAGACAAGATAGTCTTTGGAAACATCCATCAGATCTATGACTGGCACAAAGAGTATGCTGGCAGTCTTCTTCCGTTAACATATCCTACAAATTCCACTGCACATAAAAGTTGCCCCAGCGCGAAGACAGACATAAAATCAAAAAACAGTCAGTACCATGTGCCTTGGCAGGTTAAATCATGTGTTCTCTCTGTTGACTGGTCCACAGTTTTTTCCTGGGAGAGCTTGAGAAGTGTTTGGAGGATCCTGACAGGCTGGCTCCTTTATTCGTCAAACAGGCGAGAAACCTCTTCACATTTGTTCTGCACTTCATTTTTTTTGTTGAATGATGGATTATCAAGTAGAGATTTTATTGAATTTAAAGGAGAGAGTAAGGAATGCATATTTTCTAAGGTGTCATTGTTTTTCTGACTTCTAAAAGCTGCCTCTGTTTTCTCCTTTTGTTTTCTATTGCAGGAGCGGAGGCTACACATGTACATCGTGTACTGCCAGAACAAACCTAAGTCTGAGCACATTGTGTCAGAGTACATTGACACTTACTTTGAAGTAAGCTTGTTAAACCATTTTACACCTACAGAATGTTCTTTATGTTGTATTGTCAAGGTGATTAGTATTTTTCTAGAGATAATAATATTCTTATGTTTCATCAGGACCTTAAGCAGCGATTGGGCCACAGATTGCAGATCACTGACCTGCTAATCAAACCCATCCAGCGTATAATGAAGTACCAGTTACTACTGAAGGTAAATCCACCATGGTGTTTATTATTTTGCAGGCTGCATTCAAGCTAAGGAAAAGTACTCTTCATACTGAACCTACAGTATCAATCAACACAATCAACATTTGTCTACGTTTTTTACCCTTTCACAGGATCTTTTCAAAGTTTCTAAGAAGGCTGGAGTGGATACGACAGAGCTGGAGGTAATGTCATGCCCAGGTTTCAGCTCAAACTTTCCTTAAAGTTAAAGTGATGTACAATAATCCATCGTGTATGCTACTGTGTGAGTACCTGAGCCACATGTGAAGAGACTCACAATTCCAATCCTCAATTCTTTTTTTACTTGACTCTCATGCAAGCAATTTGTCTCTTAAAGTTTGTGTTACTCTCATGTTCTCCTATAGAAAGCTGTAGAAGTGATGTGTGTGGTCCCCAAGCGCTGCAATGATATGATGAATGTTGGGCGCCTTCAAGGCTTCGATGTAAGACTTCTCTTTATCCCCTCAGAAGTGTGTGCATGTCTGTGTCTGTCTGTGTCCGTGCTTATAGTATTGTATGTACTATACTAAATTAAAGTTAAAGTTAGTTTAAACCCTGCAGAAATCAGTTTCTAATTTCAGTCAACTGCCACCAGGTGTCAGTGTGCACTCATTTTTTGAAGATATGTCATAGTACTGTAGGTAGTTTGTGTGTTGTATGGTATTAGACCTTGCTTTTGTTTTTGATAGTTTTTTCTCTTGCCCATTCCAAATTGAAGTTATTAAAACTGGTATAAACACTTAGAGGTCCTCCACTGCCCCTGTCTTCCCTCTGATTTCCTTTCCCTCTGCTCTCCCTCTTTTTTCAGGGTAAAATTGTGGCGCAGGGCAGATTGCTCCTCCAAGACACCTTCATGGTGTCAGACCAGGACGGAGGACTTCTGTCCCGGATGAAAGAGAGGAGAGTCTTCCTGTTTGAGCAGATCGTCATCTTCAGCGAGCCCCTAGACAAAAAGAAGGGCTTCTCCACTCCTGGCTACCTCTTCAAGAACAGCATCAAGGTTAGTGCAGCTCAATAAAACAGAAGAAAGCTACTGTTAGAGCAAAATGTAAGCCTCCCACAATTGATAAAATTACACCATCTATGGATTGCATGTTCATGTACTGTAGTGTGTACTGTAACTTCTTAATCAGGAAGCTAATGTCAAACTACCATTTTAACTTTTTTCCTCCTTCCTCGCTCTTCCTTCTTCTTCTTTCTCCCTCCTTTCCTGTCTCATCACTTCAGGTGAGCTGGTTGGGTTTAGAAGAAAATGCAGACGACCCCTGCAAGTTCACACTCACCTCCAGATCATCCAGTGGCAACCTGGAGAGGTACACCCTGCATTCAATGAGCCCTGGAGTCAGTCAAGTCTGGATCCACCAAGTCAGCCAGATACTGGAGAACCAGCGCAATTTCCTCAATGGTAAGAGAATGATGTGCCTATTACTGTGTGCACAAAATTACAAGCTTACACCAAAAATGATGCTGGACTTGGTCTTTTAGTGGAAATGTGCACAAGTAGCATTATGTTTGAGTTTTCTGGATTGTCCTACATGTGTTTCAACCTCAACTAAATAATCTCTATTTTTTTCTGTCTTTTCTGTATTAAGAGTTTTTACACAAATATAATTTTGTGACATGAGTGAAATCTTGCCCTTCATCCTCTCCCACAGCTCTGACATCCCCCATAGAGTACCAGAGGAACCACGTGGGAGGTGGTGGGCCTGGCGGTCCACCCAGCAGTAGCAGCAGTAGTACTGGAGGCCTGCCAGGGGGCAGCAGCTCCAACAGTACCTCCAACATGGGAGGGGGAGGTGGTGGCGGCGGCTCTGGAGGATCAGGGGGCAGCTCCTCTTCTCTGTGCGGCCCTCGCTCCCGACCCTCCCGCATCCCCCAGCCATCCTCACGTCTCCCCCAGCCCGTCCACCACCACCATCCCCCGGGCCCTGAGGGGCCCGACAGATCAGCAGGTATGTGGTCTCCCTGCCATCCTCAGTCCTCTCAGTCTCTCCCCTCTAACCCCTACTCAGACACCACCACAAATGGAGAGCTGTTAGCATCAGAGGTCCCTAAGATGAGGAGGCTGGATAGTCCTCATGGAAGTAACAGTAATAACAGTAACAGGCCATCAGACAGCATGGAGGGCAGTATCAGACCAGGTCTGGGGGGCTATGAAGAAACCCAGAAACATCAAACAGCTGATATACCACAGATGGCCGTGGCTCCTCTGGTTTTGCCCCTAAAAAGCCCTCGAGTTGGGACAGTTTCTCCTCTGATTTCACCTCAGTCCCCTGGAGGAGGAGGTGGAAAGGAAGCATTTGTCCCCTCCAGCCCAGCTCATAAAGGCAACTCTTTCTGGGCTATGGTCCCTGCTATGCCTCCCTCTCCCGCCAGCCGCCCTGGTTCCTTCTCCTACCCCAGTGACAGTGGTGGCGGAGGAGACTCTTTGGGCAGAGGAAGCCATGGGACGGCCTCTCATCACCGCCACTCCACCCACAGTAAGGACATAGACCGCATGAGCACCTGCTCCTCCACCAGCGAGCAGTCCATACACTCCACCCAGAGCAACGGGGTAAGATGCCAAGCCGAGGCCCAGGCAGTGAGGCCTAGAGCTACTCACTAGTCACTAACCCCGCCCTCACTGACTAATTGTCAGTCAGTCACCTGCCGCTGGCTCTGAGAATGGCTTGTACATGCAACGACTACTACACTGGAGATTAACGGCTATCTGAGTGCACTAACTTCACCGACAGTGTGTGTGAGACAGAATTCTCTGGCTCTCCCAGAATGTACTAACAGTGTGGATCTGACTGGATCTGAGCAACTGTTGTATCTGCTTTCTTAGACACTCTCTCTGAGCTTCAGTATGCATTTGCTTCTCAACTCCAGCTAATAGACACTAACAGTTACCAAATGATTTAAAAACAAACGTTTTTCTCTTTGATCTTTTTTTTTCATACTTCCACGGGAATATTCTTATGCAATAATCAGTGATCTCTGGTCAAAACTTTGTCATGGATGAGGAGCTCTTTCACACATGACCTCCTTTCTCTTTTCTCTTTTTTTCTTGTAGTCTGAACTTTGCAGTGCTGTTTGTTTCACTTCAACCATGCTCTGTCTCTCTTCATGCTGATATTGTGTCTTCTATATTTCTTCTTGGAAATACTGTTTTACCTTAACGTCACTCTGTTCTTGGAACACAAAGATCTGTATTTCAGCATCTCCAACCATCTAATTGGATCATAACTTCTGCTTCACAACTTCTCAGAACATAACTTCTGTCTTATATAGTGACTTGTCACACATCACTGTACATATAAAGGGCAGCTTTAACAATACCTCTGCAGATAAAAAGCATTTTGCAATGCTTCCTTTGCTGCATGCGTCAAGCATATAAGCGAGATCATTTGTGTGTGTACCGTCAATCAAATCATGCATTTGATTGGTGTGAAGCTACTGATACACTTTTGTACTTACCTTTTTCAGGAATGTATGTGCATGTGTGTATTTTAGTATGTGTGTGTGTGTGTGTGTGTGCGCGTGTGTGTGTGTGTGTGTGTGCAAATGTAATGGTTTGCGTGCCTATGCAGCCTCACATTGTGCTTAGTTTAAACAGTGGTGGTTAAGTCTAAAGTTTTGCAATCTTCTTCTCCGGCAGAGTGAAAGCAGTAGCAGCAGCAGTGTGTCCACCATGTTGGTGACCCAGGACTATGTGGCAGTGAAGGAGGATGAGATCAGTGTGGTGCAGGGTGAGGTGGTCCAAATGCTAGCCAGCAACCAGCAAAACATGTTCCTGGTGTACCGAGCATCCAATGAGCACTGCCCTGCCGCTGAGGGCTGGATCCCTGGCTATGTATTAGGACATACCTCATCCTCCGTCACACCCGAACTCCCCGAAGGAACCATCAAGTAAGAATAAGAGACATTTCTTCTGTTCCTGAGACAAAAACAAGCAAGTGTAAATGTCAGAGTGCATCATGAGTATGCAAAAAGGGAATAGAAAGTTAGATTTCTGCCTTCTGGTCTTGTTTGCTTTAGGAAATCATTATCATGGCACACAGCACTCCGCATCCGCCGAAAGTCTGAGAAAAGAGACAAGGAGGGCAGAAAGATGGAGAACGGCTACCGCAAGTCTCAGGACAGCCTGGCCAACAAAGTCTCTGTCAAGGTAGAGAGTGTGAAGATCACTCAAAAATGCATTTGCTCTCTGTCCTCACTTTACATTTTAATTTGTGCAAGAAATCTAATTTTGTCCTTAAATTACAGCTTCTAAATCCCAACTTCATCCATGACGGTATGTACACATTGTTGCATTTGACCATGGAGTGGATGAGTGTGTGTGTGTGTGTGTGTATGTGTGTGTGTGTATGTGTGTAAAAAAAATTTATTTTAAAATTTTCCACATCTAGCCCTACCTGTCGTAGGCTTTTGCTTTGAAACTTGTAACTTTCAACATGTATAGAAATATGTTTCAAGCTGATTTGGGATTCAAGGCACATCACCTTCTCTCATCGTCTTTATTCTTTCTCTCTAGCTCCTCCAGAATTTCTCATCCCTGTCAGCGATGTAGCATGTGAGAGTGGCGACAGTGTTACTCTGAGGTGTAAAGTGTGCGGTCGATCCCGGGCCTCCGTCACCTGGCGGGGACCTGACAACAGCACTCTGAGCAACAACGGACACTACAGCATCACTTACAGGTGACGGCATATATCTTCACTTAATTAGAAGTTTTTCTTTAAGCTAAGAATTCAAGTGTGCTCTTAACAAAGAATGTTATTGTAAGAACAAACAAATCTAAAGACACATCAAGGTGGGGGAGGAAGCCCCAGTAGCATCATTGTGTTTGTGATGAGAAGCATCAGGTTCTGAGAAATATAAAGTGCTACTGTACATTTTGAATCATGTGCAATTCACAATGCATCATCAAATGGAGGAAACCTCAGGCCAGCATGGTGCATCTCTCCTTCCGTCTCTCGTTTTACAGTGAGACAGAAGAGGCAGCTCTTCGTATCCTGGGAGTGTCTGTAGAGGACAGTGGTGTGTACACCTGTGTTGCCACAAATGTAGCAGGCTCTGTCACCTCCTCCGCCAGCCTCAGAGTCTCAGGTGAGAGTCTTGTCATGGCATAAACCCTTTAACTGTTCATTTGCCAGTGAGCTACCTGGATTTGTTCTGTAAAGCTTAATAATTAGGTACATTGTGGTATTGTACTGTACACATTAATTGAACTTTAATTTCTTTAAAACAAACAAGCAAAAAAAATTGCTTGCTTGGAAGGTTTAGAGTTACTGGTTAGTCTACTTAACCCATTCTGAATACAATATGTGTTCTCAGGAACCCCCGATGATGGCAGTGAAGTCCTCTGGAAAGTCAGCTTTGAGTCCCACTACACAGAGATCACTGAACTAGGAAGGTAAGAGTGTACAGATGAAACCCTCTCACTGTTTGACTGTCAGTTGGTATTCCTTGACCACATCAAAGCTAATCAATTCTCACTATTACTGACGTTATTACCAGCAGCAGTGATAGTAGTAAGGCAGTGGTACAGTAGAACAATTTGGATAAGGAGGAATTAAAATTTCTTGCTATTTGACTACAATACCGGCTTTCTTATGACATAGACTGATCTGACACATTTAAGTGCATGTATCATCCCCAACTGATTTTGCCTGTTAAATCCAGTCCAGGTAAATTCACTATCAATACAGTAAATGTGAGGGAGACGATGAAAGAATGGTTGTCATTATTTGAAACAAGTATATCATGCATTTAAGGATTTGAAAGTGAGATCCACAGTAAGGTAAAAGTAAAATAAATAAAATGTCTGATTCCTCAAACCTCAACGTGCAACGGTAACCCTAATTTCTGCTCCCCAGGGGCCGGTTCTCAGTGACTAAGCGGTGTGACCAGAGAGGGAGTAAACGGACAGTTGCAGCGAAGCACGTTAACAAGAAGCTGCTGCGCCGAGAACAGGTGCTGCAGGAGATCCGACTCCTACAGTCTCTGGACCATCCCAACCTGGTCAAGCTGCTGGACGCGTATGAGACTGCCAACAGCTACGTACTTGTACTAGAGATGTAAGTACAGTAGTGTTTCCATGTAGCTGTTGTGACTCCCCATTGTTTGAAAAATATGAATTGTTTATCCCTGTGTATTTTGAAGTCGCAAATTACGTACAAATGCATTATGTGTTTCTGTTTTCAGGGCAGACCAGGGACGTTTCCTGGACTATATCGTGAGCTGGGGCAACCTGACGGAGGAGAAGGTGGCTCTGTACCTCAGAGATATTCTTGAAGCTCTCCACTACCTGCACAGCTGGAGGATAGCACACCTTGATCTCAAAGTAAATACATATTCTTACATCAGTGAAGAGCTAATCAGTAGATTAATAGATTAGTCGATCAACAGAAAAATGGCCAAAATTCTCTGGTTCCAGCTTTTTAAATATATATGAATATTTTCTGGTTTTCTTAATCTAATATGATAACAAAATGAATATCTTTGGATGTTGGACTGTTTTCAGACATCACCATGAGCTCTGGGAACTGAGATTTTACAAATAGGTCACTGTAAAGAAACCTCTTTGATGCATAAAATGTATCACATGATGGTTTTCAGATGTTTTTTTTTTTATTTAAAATTTTTAAAATTTCTTTTCAAACTGAGTAAAATTTGGTACGATTTAAGTATCACAAGAGTCAGCAAACCACTTGAAACAATGTACGTGGTATCTCAGTTTGGCCCAGTGGCTGTGCTGTTTCTCTGGGTCTAACGTGGTTCCTTCTTCCTGCTCCCACAGCCTGAGAACATTGTGGTGGAACATGCGTCTTCCCAGCCAGTGATCAAGCTGACAGACTTTGGTGACGCCATTCAGCTGAACCCTCCCTCCTCCTACATCCATCCTCTCCTGGGGAGCCCAGAGTTCTCTGCTCCTGAGCTGGTCCTGGGTCAGCCTGCCTCACTGATGTCTGACCTCTGGAGCTTAGGTCTGTAACCAAGTACAAGTAGTTTGTAACTTGTATGTAACATCATAAGAAACTTATTTAGCAATACTTAGTTATGTAATATATTGTGCAGGTGACTTGATACACACATCCCATACTTTCCTGCTGCTAACTAATTGACTGACTGACCTATTCATTGATTATTTTACTGGTTACTACTGGATGATTTACAGGAGTGGTGACCTACGTTGTACTAAGTGGCGCCTCTCCCTTCCTGGATGAGAGTTTGGAGGAGACATGCCTGAACATCTGTCGCCTGGACTTCAGCTTCCCCGAGGACTACTTCCAGGGTGTGAGCCCAGCTGCCAGGGACTTTGTCTGCCTGCTGCTCCAGGGTGAGCCAGAGCGACGGCCCTCTGCGGCGTCATGCCTGCAGGAGCCCTGGCTCCAGCCTCAAGGCGTGATAAACAGAGACACTGGACATGCCACCTTAAATCATAGGCAGCCACCAGTGCTGCCACCATCTCACAGTCCTCACGCCTCACATCTGGACACCTCCAGGCTCATTTCCTTCATCGAGAGACGGAAACACCAGAACGATGTTCGACCCATTGGCACCATCAAGGCCTTCCTTCACAGCCGCTTACTCAACCACATCTAACAAACAGGCCACTGGGTAGATGTGACAGCAACAACACATACCGTACACACCGGTTCCTGCGTTGTTGTGGTTTAGAAGGAATTCCTGCCTGTCCAGCAAACTGTGGAGGATGAGTAACAAGTTAACTCGGTTCAGCTGAGCTGTGTTAAAACCTTACTGAGAGGACCACCAGCAACATTTCCACAATGATCACCTTCTCCCTCACTAAGCCACAAAAGTCCTGCTGCTGCTGACTGACCGACCTCTGCTGATAAACCCCTTGACTCTCCCCCGCCTCCCCTTAACCTCGGCATATTGTCTTTATGCCTGCACAACAAATGAACTGTTGGAATCTGTTTGAGATTTCAAACCTTGACTTGGCAGGGAGAAAACCAAGCTTTCTCAACAAGCCAGCGTGAGCAAGTCTTGCGTTTCGGACAGTGTTAAACAGAGAAAATAGAATACTGTATAATAAGAGTAATTCAGGCTGCTTTTGGTTGGACACAAGAAAAAATGGGGGTTTTTTTGTAACGAGAGATTACTTTTTGTAAATGAAACCATGTACAGTGAGGAAACAGAGAACTGTCTTTATTCATACCTTTTGGAAAACAAAGGTGAGTAGGAAACAAGAGAATTGAGTTGTGTGTTAAGTGGCACCCATCAGCAGGGTCTACTTATTCTAGAATGAGATGAAGACCAAAACCATGTTTTCCAGAAACACATTCACAGTTACATTCAGTGCAATAGTTTGCTTATCTTTATGCCCCCATTCAGTTTTTAAAGGTGAAGTCATTTCAGTTCGTGACACTAAATTAACTTGAAAAAGCATCAGAGCTATTCTGCAACACTTCTCAGATTTCTACCTGCATCCGCCTTATTTGTAAATAACGTATTCCTGCCTTTCATTCTCATTTTGAAGAATTTGGCTCAAATGAACAAAAGCTATTTCTTTTACCGAGAATTAGTGAGGCCATGCAGCTGGTGAAGTGAGTCACTACCTGCGGACCCTAAGCACTTGGCTTTTCACTATGAACAAACCGCTACTATAAATGCACTCGTATTTTGCATCAATTCCCATGTGCAATGTTGCAGCTTTAACATTTATGCAACTATTTATGAAGACTTGTGTTGTAGCCGTATTCTTAAAAAGGCATGTACGTACCTGGTACTGCAATAGATGTCTGTATTGTGTTAACTCTTATGTATTAAGTTCAGTATTAATATCTGCAAAACCCCTAGACAAGAGGAGGGTTTCTGGAAATAATGTATAAAAAATGTGTATCTATAAAATATAGGCAGTTATGCTTTCATTTTGTCATTGCTATGTCTATGTTTTGATTTTCTGTAACAATACCAAAGTTGACTATGCTTTCTTTTCCTGCTAAAAATGTGTTTTTTATGATTTCTCATGTTAAGTTATAACAGACCACACTGAACCCAGACATAATGAGTGTTTACAAAGGTTCAGTCTGGCTTTATTTATTCTTATTGTAATAAGGAATAGTTTGGTGGTTTGTTGCTGGAAAAAAATCTAATATTTCACTTGTCTTTTTTCAAGCTGTGCACAAAGTGGTGTGCCATGTGGGTTTGTTTGGCTTTTGTAGGTAGATGCTGGTGTATGTCGCTAGATTTTTTTACATCTCAGTTTGACGTCATAAGGCAGACTTTGTTGACATTTTTGCCAAGCAATAGGTCCGGAAAAGTGTCTCATTGTGGCCCATTCACAATGGACTTTAAATGATTGGAGAATGCATTATACCTTTTAGTAGACACCGAAATCTTGTACCACCAACAGTTCAGATATATCCCTTTGATAAATATCACTCAGCATGAACAGGTATCTGCCATGAAAGAGATCTCTTCCTGAATGAGTTGATGTCTTTAGGTGAAGAAGTTGTTGAAAACTTCTTTTTTTTAAGTGCCAGTTGAGTGAGTCAACCTAGAGAGGTGGGTTAAACTAAAAATGTGCATTGTTTCTTATTTTATTTGAAGGAGTTCCTGTTAGATAATCTGATTTAATGTTAAAGAAGTTCGCTAACATGTTGAGTTCAATGACTCTTGTTGGTCTGTACAGTCTAAGTCTCTCATTTTGTGTCATTTTTATTTATTGGTGTGGATCTGGGTTTCCCAAAATCATGCTGTTAATCAGTTTATCAGATTCTCATAAAGCCTACTCATGGAAGAATATGATCTAAGTAATAAAATGCGTTTGGGAAACCCAGCCTATACAAGATGTAAAGATGTACAGAGAGGGTCGGGCAGTTTGTCCACACCCAGGATGTAAACCTCATAACTATGTCATATTTTAAATACACATAGAACAAGACTGCAGCAATGTCATTTTGAATGTCTTACTATGACTTATTTTTGCTTTTGCATGTATATTTCTTTGTACAGAAGATTGTGTTTACATGTTACTAAGTGTTGTAAATATTTTATTTTGTCCTGTTATTTTGCCATTAAACGTACAAGGAACAATTGGTTTCTCTGAAACTTTGTGTACACATACATTATACTCACGTACACCCACATATGAAAATGTAGTTTGTCTTGAAACTATTACTATTCATTTATTATTTCCCATAAACTTTGAGCGTTGGAAGGCGAGGCGATGCTGTATTCCTGGCATGAGTAGAAGGTAGGGAAAAACCCTGAACAGGTCAACAGTTAGTCAAAATGAATGAAAACATCAACTTCCATACTGTGACATGAAGGCTTATTTTACACTGAATATGTGTTTGTTCTAATTTCAAAATAGAATTCTTGAGAAAAGCAACACATCAGCTTTACACGTGGTGTGTCCTTTTAATATTCTTTCATGCAGGGGACCATGATGAATTTGATATTTAGATCAGTGAGGGAAAATACTGTTTCCAACAATGAAATGTAAGATAAGATGATAAGATAAAAACAAGAAAGAGATGTGTACAGTAATACTAAGTCAATGTGTTTACTCTGATGAAGATCTGTACCTGTGATAACCTATAAAAAAAGGGGGGGTGTTAGTGATCTTATCTGCTGTCTGCAGATGCTGCTGCTGTGCATGAACTGAGAGAACTCAGTAGACTGCAAAGAACACACAATTTCCCCACCTTCTTAATCCGCTTCTACTGTCACTCATGTTTTCAGAAATCTAAACAGAGAATTTACCATCAAGACTGAAGTATGAGTTGTTTGAAGAACCCACAGAAAATGAATGAGTAGGAAGTAATTTATTGTGCAACGGTAGGAAATTCAACACATTCCAATACTGACAAAACTGAAGCTTTGTTGTTTACATGAACTCATAACTCAACAGTTGATCTGCCAATTTACCTTAGATCATATGCAGTACTGTACCTGTGTCTCTGCAAGCGGTTATACAAAACACTGTGTTTGTACACGGATGTGTGAAAGATGTTTCTTATCTGGTGTGAAATCCATTTTGTTTGTTTCCTTAGTAACAGCAGCAGAAAATATTTTTTATAACCACAGAGGGCATATCTGTGCAATCTCTGCATGCAATCTTGTGATAAAAATATCATGCAAGAGCTGTTAAGTGGAAAGGTGTTGCATGCTGGCATATTGTTTCTTCCTTCTTTGCCACATTTGGGTCTTACGTCATGGTTTACACATCTGGTCTCGCCTACAGACAAATGCTGCATGATATTCCCATTGATTACATGATGTCTTTGACTGTGTGCATTTCTTAGCATCCAGACAATTCAATTCAATTCAAAGGGTTTTATTGGCGTGAAAGTTTCAAAAACAAAGCATCAAAATACAATTTGTCCAAATATTTGAACAGTACACAATAACAGTAATATGAGCATTAACATTTTGTGTATTTGTGTGTGTGTGTGTGTGTGTGTGTGTGTGTGTGTGTGTGCGCGCTGAGGAGTGGTTTATGTTTATGGACAATATTTCCCCCTTTGTGACAGCTCACCCACTGTTACTTCTGGGCATCCTTCTGTCTCCTTCACCCACTGATTTCAGCATTCACTCATACACAGAAATCCCTGTCTGACTCTTCTTTTCATGGTTTAAACAAGTGCAACCCTGAGAATGGTTGATTGACCAAGATATCAAGTTATCTCTGTCTACCTCCATTAGTAAAAAGGATTTCTCAGTACTCTTTGAAAAATACCTAGAAAGTCAGTCTCGCTGCAGAGAAAATGACGTGATTGTGACCTCCGCGCAAACAGACTGTGATGATTATCAAATATACTGTACAACAGTGCAGGCAGGTTCTGCAAAACCACTAGGTGGCACTAAAGAACTGATGTTGTATTTCATGGTTTGAAGATCACACACACGAAACAGCTGGTAAATCACAGAGTAACATGCTTAGTTAATGTAGCATTGTATTACAAAGTGACAGAGTTCTAAAGGAAAGTCAGAGACTGGAGCACACTGATTGATTGTGCAAACAGACTAACGTTTCAACAAAACAACCAACCAAACCAACCAGTTTCCATTGTTGTCATTGTTTTTGTATTCAGATCTTTTACTTAAGTAAAAGCTAAAAAAACCACACTTTGAAAATACTCCTTACTTAAATTAAAGTATGCAAGTGTTATTAGCAAAATGTACTTAAAGTATCAAAAGTAAAGGCACTCATTCTGCAGAAAAATGGTTCCTGTCAGTGTTTTACTATTATATAAGATGTTTCTGGATAATATTCATGTGTATGTTGTATTTTACAGCTGTAGTTGTTTACAACTGTGCTAATTACCTTATATAGCCTACCGTTGGGTAGTTTAATCTACAACAATGCGTCATATTCTATAAAAGTATATGTGTGAAGTGTCGCTGTCCTGTGAGTGTCATGATGTGGACTTAAGTTGGTTCCCGTTTTATTTTGAAGTTTGGTCTTGTCTCATGTTTCCAGTGTGTTCCTTCCCTCGTGTTTCTGCCCTTGAGTGTTTTCAACTGTTCGGCCTGCTTCTGTTAGGCCTACTCACCTGTGTTTGATTTCCCCGTTAGCCCTTCCCCTATATGCCTGTGTTTTCCCTTTGTGCCCTGTCAGTTCATCGTCATGTATCCCGTGTTCAGCGCGTCTGTGTTTCTGTGTTCCCTGGTGAATAGGCTAGTTCCTGCATTTGGATTTCATATTGTTTCGCTTAGGCCTACTTGTCTGCCTGCCTGTAGGCCTACCTCGAGGAAGTGATCATTAAACCCTCTGAAACTGCCTTGTGTCTAGCCTAGGCTACTGGCTGCATTTGGGTCCTTCTCCTGCTGCTTGTGAACACCGACTGTGACAGTATGAACCGACCAAATATGGACCCAGCAGACAGTCTTCTTCCCAGTCTGCCTTTTGGCTGGAAGGACTTCGATGTAACGAGTGAGGTTTTTTTTTTTTTTTTTTTTGAAGATCCAGACTTCCTGAAGAACCTCTTCGTTTTCTGGAGGAAGGACCGCGAGTTCCCCCATATGGTGGCGAGTAACAGGTGGAAGGGGTAGGCCTACCCCTGCGCACCCCCTACACCCAACCCAGGTCTCCAGTCGGCGGCCCGGCTGACTCCAGCTTCCGGTCCTCAGTTGGCAACTCCAGTTCGGCAGACACCTGAACCGGTCCCCGAGCGGCATCTACCACCAGTCTCTGTGCTGCAGCCGTCTCCTGGTTACGTGCAGCCGCTGCAGCCTCAGGTCCCCGTTCCTTTGCCGAGAGGGCAGCCACCAGTTCCCGTTCCGCTGCCCATCTTCGCCGCCGGCCTCCTGAGGTCTGTCTTAGCCGCCGGCCTCCTGCCTGTCCTCCAGAGCGGCTCCGCAGGTTTGGGCATTGTCCAGGCCGTCCGCCTGAGGCTACCCATGCCGTCCCTTTTATTTACTTTTATGCTTTGCTTTTACTGTCAAGCACTTTGTTTTGAAAGGTGCTATACTAATAAAGTTATTGTTGTAATTATTATTATCAGGAAAGGACCAGGGGCTTCTTCAGGAGCCTGCAACTTCCATGCCCCTATAATCTGTGCACTGTTTTACATTACAATATATAATGCAAGGCTGCTGTTGTATACGAGAAAATGGCTCTTCTACAGTTCAGACACACTAAGTAGGCCTACTTAACAGCATCTCATCTAACCAATCACTACTGGAGTTCACTGTTTTGTGTTGAAAGGCCTCAAATTTTTTGCCAATTTGGGTTTTGAGGGAGAAATCTCTCCAAACAGACTCACAATCTGCCTCAATGTATTGTTTGATTTCTAATCATGACAAGCGCACCCTCATGAATGAGGCTAGAGTACACAGAACTGCGTGTCACAAGGCTACAGTAGCATCAGTGCCCCTCTCTTACTGATGGCTATGCTAAGAAAAGGGGCAAACATGCAAAAATACAATCAGAACATATCACTGTACAGGAAAAAATAATTAGGGTATTTTCAAAATGCAGTTTTATTGAAAAAAGGTAATAGCTTAATATGATACTTAGGCCTACATAACGTCAACGTTACAAAAATATCTGCTTGTGTTGGCACATCCACTCTGCTTCTATCAGCATGGTGGCTGTGGCAAAACAGTAACAACAATATGCTCTCAATATGATGCTTCTCTTGAGAATAGAATAAAATGGAATAGAATAGAAACACGTTTCATATGATGTAATTCAGCAAATTCTAACCTAGAAAACAAAATTTTTTTTTTTTAAAGAATATTTGGTGCCTTTCTTTGATAGCGATAGTGAGCGCTACAGTGAGGAAATGCAGGGAGAGAGAGGGGGATGACACGCAACCCAGCTCCCCAGCTCGAATCACACTGCATGTTGCAGTTATATGGTATATCATAACCACTCGGCTACCCCTCTGAAGGGGCATAGTCGTCTGAGAACATCCTGATGATGTCATAGTGATGTCATCAGGGTATCCCAGCTTGGGCTTCAAGAGTTTAAAAGACATGAGCATTTACCAGCAAAGCACAGGCCACTAGGGGCTAGACGTCAGGATTTCTCGCCCTCTGCTGCTCCAACTTTGACAGTTCTTTTTTAAATCTGTCTTCCTCTAATCACCCAACTTTATGAAAGAGCAATACTAAATCACTGTAAATATTGACAGTATAAAAAAATCCAGCTGATTTCTAAGGTTAATGTACTACAACAACAAGAGCCCCCATGTGGGTCTCACAGAAACCCTGTGTCTTTGACAGATGGTAGATGTTAAATACTAACAAAAATAATTGTTTATCTTCATTTAAATGACAAACAGCTCCTACAGCAACTACAGTACAGCAATGAAAGAAGCCCTTTGCAAAAATACACTGAGGAAAAAAAGCTATATAGTGGAACAGATTCTAGCTCAGGAGTGGGAACAAACTTCTGCATGTTCACTTAGCTTCTAATCCCATGGATGATATAAATTCAAAATGCATTCCACAGGGAAAGTGTCTAATGAACAACTTTAACTGTACATTGATTAAATGATATGATTGGTTGGTGTGACAGAATATAGAGTATAAAGATTTAATAAGGGGAATTCTTAAATAAAGCATTGTAATACATTTATCATGTCAAAATGTACTAGACGTTTAAAAAATGACTTGCTTTTGTGGAATAATATCAGTAGAAATACTTTCAGAATCTGACAGTGAAATGTTCACTTGTGCACAGTAACTGCAAAGGTTAAACTGACAACCTGATTATAACTTCCCCTTCCAGGTTGTGGTTTTCTCTAGATTGCGGTTAAGTGCAAATCTGCTGCTACAGATGCTATGAAACCTGCAGTACTAAGGTTGCCAGCTGCACCGAGAACCTTTTGCTGTACAACAGTTTCATGCACCAAAGCTGATGCAGTTGTGAGACATCATATGCAAATAAAAACTAATATTTGCTTCACTTTTCATTATGGTGTGTATCCTAATTGAATGCAAGGAAATGGTCAGTATCTAGGTCAGGCTCTGGCTTGTTGCAGTACACCTGTTGTTTCTTTTGGCAGCTGATGATTAAGTGACACTGCTGTGGCTTTGAACACTGACGTAGTTGACACAGTTTCTCATTCAGCTTCAGCATGTGATTAAAAAGGGAAAACAACATTTAATTGAAAACAATTTCTGACTTAAAACTGCAGGTGCAGACACAACCTGTTTCATTCTCAATTCACTAAAAAATATCAACTATTTACAGTACAATTCCATTATATATTCTTATGTAGCCTATAGAACTTATAAAAGCATAAAAGCATATAAATGTATGGCAAATAATGATAAACTACACTGTGGTTTGCTTGCATGTAACTCTATTACAACACCATAAGATCAGGCTCGTGTCACATGTGCTTCCCCATTCCTAAAGATACATCATTGGCTGACTTAATTCCCATTCTGTTAACCTAAAGTGAACTGAAGTAAAGCCTAAAATAGCCTTTAAGAAGTTAGATTTACCCAGAACTACCTCTTTTAAACTTCACAAGAAATAGCCTCATTGTGGAGACGACCACTCAAATAGAAGAAACAGGAACACACAAAACCAAAAACCACATCCTCCCCCATACCCCCACTTCACTCAGCAGTGCTCCTCTCAGCCATGCTGGTGGTCTGTGAGTAGACTGACCCGGTGATTCTGTCCTGAGGAATGAAGACCTTGATCGCCTGACACAGTCTGCAGGGAGTCCTGTTTATCAACTTCAGCAGGTGCCTCCTGAACTTCTCCCCAACAAACACATACAGGACTGGATTGAGGCAGCTGTGAGAGTAGGCAATGGCCTCAGTGACTTGTAAAGCCAATCTGATGTCTTTGCTGCTTTTGCATTCTGTATAGATGTGCAGTAGCTCCAGTGCTTTGAAGAATGATGCAATGTTGTAGGGGACCCAGCAGAAGAGGAAAACAGATACCACTACGAGAACTAAACGGATGGCCTGTTTCTTGGATGACTGGCTGTACAGTAGCCTCCAGATGATGTGTGAGTAGCAGAAACCCATGAGGACAACCGGGATACATAGACCCAAAATGTTCATTTTAAAAAGGCTGAAGATCCTCCAGAAGTGAGGGTTGAATGAATTGGTATCATCAGAAGCAGATTCGGAATATGCAGGGTAGCAGGACGGAGTAGAATTGCCACTAGCATGCTGTTTGAGGAAGATGAGGTCAGGGAAAGAAGCCAAAAATCCAGCCACCCACATAACAGCAGCTGCGATCATTCCAAAGGACCTTGTCCGCGCTCTCATAGCGTAAACAGCGTGTACTATAGCCAAGTACCGGTCGATGCTCATTAGACTAATGAAGAAGATCCCACAGTAAAAAGCAATATGATAAATACCCAGGACTATTTTGCACATAGCATCCCCAAACAGCCACTGGTCCCGGGCTTGGTGGGCTAGGAAGGGAAGGGAACACACCAAGAGAAGGTCAGCAACAGCCAAGTTTAGGAGGCACACGTCGGTCATGCTGCGGAGTCGCGCTCCACAAGCAATGACCCAGATGACCAGAGAGTTTCCCAGAACACCCAGGAGGAAGAAAATGGAGTAAAGGAGTGGAAGGAAATTGGCCCCATGACGCTCATACACACACCTCCCAAAGTCCTCATCAGGGTAGTTAGAGTAATCGTAGTAATCTGTGGCATTTACAGGGAAGGATGCTGTAGTAGAGCTGGTGAGAAGAAAAATGAATGATTAGGATGTTCCCATTTTTACAGGTAAGTTTATTGGATCTATAACAATCTTGCTTGACATAGATATAAAACGCTATACTACTATGCACTGTAGCTGTGGGGAGTACAATGAAACCTTTTCACTAAGATAAGCTGCACTGTCAAACAAATGTAAAGCAACAAGAATAATGTAGATGCAGAAAAACAAGTCCATGCATTTGTTACTTCTAGGCTGGATTATTGCAACTCCCTGTTATCAGGCTGCCCCAATAAGTCC